>JAOPSE010000038.1:10244265-10432459 GCA_029449295.1 Zea luxurians
CCAAATTGCGCGAAAACGAGTTCTACCACGACTCTGGGATGACGCGTCGCCCAAAGTGCACGAAACGAGTTCTAACATCATTCTGAGATGACGCGTCGCCCAAATTTCGCGAAACGAGTTCTAACACGATTCTGTGATGGTGCGTACCCAAATTGCGCGAAACGAGTTCTTACACGATTCTGTGATGGTGCGTACCCAAATTTCGCGAAACGAGTTCTACCACGATTCTGGGATGGCGCGTACCCAAATAGCGTGAAACGAGTTCTTACATGATTCTGGGATGGCGCGTCGCCCAAATTGCCCGAAACGGGTTCTAACAAGATTTTGGGATGGCGCGTCGCCCAAAGTGCGTGAAACGAGTTCTAACACGATTCTGGGATGGCGCAACGCCCAAAGTTTGCGAAACGCATTCTAACACGATTCTGTGATGGTGCGTCGCACAAATTGCGCGAAACGAGTTCTAACAGGATTCTGGGATGGCGCGTCGCCCAGAGTGCGTGAATCGAGTTCCGACATGATTCTGGGATGGCGCGTCGCCCACATTGCGCGAAAGGAGTTCTAACATGATTCTGGGATGGCGCGACGCCCAAATTGCGTGAAACGGGTTCTAACATGATTCTGGGATGCCGCGTCACCCAAATTGCGTGAAACGGGTTCTAACATGATTCTGGGATGCTGCGTCACCCAAATTGCGTGAAACGAGTTCTAACATGATTCTGGGATGACGCTTCAGCCAAACTGCGTGAAACGAGTTCTAACATGATTCTGGGTTGACGCGTCGCCCATAGTGCGCTAAACGAGTTCTAACATGATTCTGGGATGGTGCGTCGCCCAAATTGCGTAAAATAAGTTCTAACACGATTCTAGGATGGCGCGTCACCCAAATTGCGCGTAACGAGTTCTAACATGATTCTGGGATGGCGCGTCGCCCAAATTGCACGAAACGAGTTCTAACATGATTCTGGAATGGCGCGTCGCCCAAAGTGCGTGAAACGAGTTCTAAACACGAATCTGGGATGGCGCGTCGCCAAAATTACACGAAACGAGTTCTAACATGATTCTGGGATCGCGCGTCGCCCAAAGTGCGCGAAATGAGTTCTAACACTATTCTGGGATGGTGCATCTCCCAAATTGCACGAAACGAGTTCTAACAGGATTCTAGGATGGCGCATGGCCCAGAGTGCGTGAATCGAGTTCTAACATGATTCTGGGATGGTGCGTCGCTCAAATTACGCGAAACGAGTTCTAACATGATTCTGGGATGGCACGACGCCCAAATTGTGCAAAACGAGTTCTAACATGATTCTGGGATGGCGCGTCACCCAAATTGCGTGAAACAAGTTCTAACACGATTCTGGGATGGCGCATCGTCCAAATTGCGCGAAACGAGTTCTAACACGATTCTGGGATGGTGCATCACCCAATTGCGCGAAACGAGATCTAACAGGATTGTGGGATGGCGCATGGCTCAGAGTGCATGAATCGAGTTCTAACATGATTCTGGGACGGTGCGTCGCCCAAATTGTGCGAAACGAGTTCTAACATGATTCTGGGATGGCGCGATGCCCAAATTGCGTGAAACGAGTTCTAACATGATTCTGGGATGGCGCGTCACCCAAATCGCGTCAAACAAGTTCTAACACGATTCTGGGATGGCGCGTCACCCAAATTGCGCGAAATGAGTTCTAACACTATTCTGGGATGGCGCGTCACCCAAATTACGCGAAAGAAGTTCTAACACGCTTTTGGGATGGCGCGTCAGCCAAACTGTGCGAAACGAGTTCTAACATGATTCTGGGATGGCGCATCGCCCAAAGTGCGTGTCACACCCGGTTTCAGAAGGCGAACCGAATGCGAACTATGTACGTGCCAGGATCAGAACTCACGTACACAGCGATTACATAAATGAACATCATCGCACAATGCTCGAATGATAACATAAAAGAGTAAAAACTTATTACATCACAGAGTCATAGACATCCTCATAGACATCAACTTAACAGTTAAATCAAAGTGCTAAGCGAAACGCAGTAAATAAAAGGCCTTCACAGGCAGCTGACTGGGGGTTGCCGCCAACCCACACCTAGAATTCATCGTAGTCTTGAAACTCCTGGAAGTCTCCTGCCACGGCTTCATCTTCTCCGGAGCAGTGGTTACAATGCGGACAACCTGGTGTGTTGTGGTAAAGCAAGGATGAGTACACATCAACGTACTCAGCAAATGTCCCGTTTGGCTGAAGTGGACTAGCTTTATGTGGGGTTAGGCTCAAGCAGTTGCTTTTAGTTGGTCAGGTATTTATCATTAGTAGAAGCCAGATTTTATCATTAACCAGCCCATGAACCCTTTCCTCATCGAGGAACAACATCATCATATTCGAACCAAAATCATAACATAATCCTTGTATCTCGAACCATTTGTATCTCTAATCAAAGAGGATCCCAAGGTTGCTCTTAACCGTGAGCACGGCTGATATATCAGTTTCACTACCCTCTGCAGAGGTCGCACACTTTACCCATGAGCCATGATGCCCTTTCTGCCCGGGGAGAGCTAATCCCCATTGACCACTACCTAGGTGGTCCAGCAGGGTATCACTACGTAGCTTTTACAAAGATTCCCTAGAGATCATAGCTGCTCGTTAGGTTCTCCAGTTTGATAAACACAGTACTCCTCCCCGCAGGAGAGTGACTAACAAAAGCGAAACGAAAGAACCTCGGCACTCAGCCTCGGCAGAGCAAGCACTGTGCCTGGACCCCATTGACGGCACGACGGCGAAGCAACTACACCTCTAGTTCCTCTAATTATTTAGCTAAGGGTGCCCCATTTCACCCTCATGGTTGCACTGTTATCCCGGGTGGTCTCTCAACGAACAGGTCCTTACGGAGAGGTACTCAGGAAACAGCCTGAGCCCCCTAGAGTATCACAAGATCATCAACATAACCAGGATAACAGTATCATAAATATTCACATCATGTTCATTGATTAAGTTAAGGCAGTAGCAGAATGCTAACCATAATAGCCCATAAGGTCATCAAAGATAAAGTAAAGTGTAAAGCTAGTCAATCCTTAGGTTTCAAGTAAGTAATGCGGGACAGTGTATTATAAAGTAAATGGGACATAATGGGACTGAGGACACTTGCCTTCACCAAGCTGCTGATCAGGGACTTCCTCTGCAACTGCCTCGGGAAACACAGACTGCTCGTTGTCTACGCAAAGCAATCATTCACACTATGCACTTGGGAAAATAACAGACACAAACAATATACCAAACATATGCAGCAGAGAGGGGTCACAAGTTCATAACAGAAAAGGGATAGGCACTCTAAAGTTCCCTAGGTCTGGGGGTAGAGGGTTACACAAAGTGATTAACTATCTACTAATCAGGTCCAAGTTGGTGGTGGGATTAAATAATTATCTGGTTTGAGTTTCTAAACTTAAGTGTTTAAGTCCACAAACTTAAGTAACCCAACTTTTATTAAAGTCTACTTATTTCCAATTATCCTAAAATGAGGTTTCAATAGTCTTAGTCCTATCCTAGTGATTAGCTATTAATTAATACATGGAAACAGCAGGGAAACATTGCATAAACAGATAGATAATAATATTATGAACATTTTGCAATTTGAAGCACCTAATTTGGAGTTCATATGACAAAGTTATGAATTTTACAAGTTTAGGGGTTAAAAATATGCCCTAAGGACCTATTTTGAATTAAATAAAAGGGCTGAGGACTTAACTGCGAAAAACCAGGGACGGCGGGCGCAAAATCCAGAAATCAGGGGGGCTCTTTAAGAAATTGCGCGAGCGAAGCGGTATCGAGCGCCTACAGCCGTTGGATCTCAAACGGACGATCAGGATTAGATCCTGCGGGCGGGCGCGCGGGCGCGCGGCGGTCTGGGCGGCTGACAGGCGGGGCCGGGCGGACAGCGCGGGCGCGGGCGACTGACAGGCGGGGTCCAGCGGGCAGAGCAAGCGCGGACGCGGGCGAGACGGCTGACAGGCGGGGCCGGGCGGACAGCGCGCGCGGGGCGGACTGACGAGCGGGGCCTAGCGGGCAGAGAGACGGGGTGAGGGGGAAACGGGCCTGGGCCGTTGGATCTCCGGCGGACGGTTGAGATTGGGTTCGGGTTAATTGAATTCGCGCCGTCCGATCTGAGATAGACGGCGGGGATGGGGCGGCTGACTCCCGTCTCCTTCCCCAGCTGGTTAAGACGGCGGCGCCCGTCCTCGCGGCGAGGAGCTCGCCGGAGACGAGGGAAGCGGGCGACTGGCGGGGCTCTGGGGCAATCCGAGTGGTCGGGGAGGCTAGGGAGGGCACAGGGACTCCATTGGTGGGCTCTGGGTCGGGGCAGAGGCACCGGAGGGGGGCTATTCACGGCGGGGCGGCTCGGCGGCGGGGTTTCTCTACTCCGGCGAGCAAATCGAACGCAACAGAGAGCAAGACAAAGGGTGATAGGGGCGGGAGAGGTTCCTTACCTCACGGCGAAACCCAGGGACCTCTCGGCAGCGACGGAGACGCGACGGTGGCCCGAGGCGACGGCGGCGGCTGCACGGCGGACGACGGGTGAGCGCGGGCAGAGAGAATTAGGGAGGGGAAGAGGGAATTGGGGCGCGTTCCGGGTTGCGGACGCCAGAGCGGAGCTCACCGGGGCTACGGGCGCGGCGGAGCTCCACCGGCGACGAGGAACCGGGCTCGGGACGGCGGGGGTTATGGCGGCGGTGCTCTGCGCGCGCGCGCAGCGAGGGGGAGGGCGAGAGAGGGGGCCGGTTGGTGCGCAAATGAGGGAGGGGGCGAGGGCGAGTGGGGCTCGGGGCTCAAGTGGCCGAGGGCGAGGTGGGGTGAGCTCCCCACGCGCGACGTGGGCGCGGAGACCGCGGGCGCGCGCGACTCGGCGGCGGTTACGCGAGGAAGACAGGGCTGACAGCCCGGGCCCGCGAGCAGAGAGAGAGAGGAGAGCGGAGGCGGGCGCGAGAGAAGCGGGGCTGACGGGTTGGGTCCACGGGCAGAGAGAGAGCGAGGGAGCGGGCGCGCGCGAGGAAGCGGCAGCGCCGACAGGTGGGGCCGGACGAGCAGTGAGAGAGGGAGGCGGGTGCGCGGAGGGCGGCCGCGCCGACAGGCCGGGCCCGCTGCGCAGAGAGAGGAGGGGGCGGGTGAGCGCGCGCGGAATGGGCCTACTGGGCCGAAAGGCCGAGGGGGCTGCGGGGCTGGGCTGATTTACCTTTTTCTTTTATTCTGAATTGTTTCTCCCTTTTCTTTTATTTATTCTATTTGATTCAAATTCAAATGAGCCCCAAATTCAAATTAGACCTTTTGAGAATTATGCACCAAACAAAAGTGAAATCTAGGGTTCAACATGATGCAACAATTCATACTCCCTTAGGGTTTAACCTATCACACCACTATTACAAATAAAAATAAGCATTTTCTCCTATATAAATGAGAAAGAAAAGATTGGGGAAGGATGAGAAAAGAAAAGTAACACCTGAATTTGTGAATATGAGCAAAGAAATTTTATACCCCCAAATTCAGGGTGTTACAAACCTATCCCCCTTAAAAGAATCTCGCCCCCGAGATTCAGGGTTGGTCAGCAAAGAGTTCAGGGTATTTGGCTTTCAGGTCATCTTCTCGTTCCCAGGTTGCTTCTTCCTCCGAATGGTGACCCCATCTGACTTTGCACATTCTGATGGTACTCCTCCGGGTGACTCTGTCTGCAAACTCCAGAATCTGCGTTGGCTTCTCTATGTATGTCAGATCCTCCTGGACTTCCAAACCCTCCACTGGCAACTGTTCTTCTGGTACTCGTAGACACTTCTTCAGTTGCGACACGTGGAACACATTGTGTACTGCCGACAAACTTTCTGGTAGGTCGAGTTGATAAGCCACTTCTCCACGCTTTGCTTGAATCTGATATGGTCCAACGTACCGGGGTGCTAACTTGCCTTTAACTCCGAACCTTCTGACTCCCCTGATAGGTGAAACCTTCAGATAGACGAAATTCCCCACTTCGAAACTCAGTTCTCTTCTCCTTCGGTCCGCATAGCTTCGCTGCCTTGATTGTGCTATCTTCAGATTCTCCCGAACCATTTTGATGTTCTCTTCGGCTTCAAGCAAAATGTCGGGGCCAAACACCTGTCTCTCACCAGGCTGGTCCCAATGCAGTGGAGTCCTACAACTCCGTCCATAGAGTGCCTGAAACGGCGACATCTTCAAGCTGGCTTGGTAACTATTGTTGTAGGAGAATTCTGCATAAGGTAACCTTTTATCCCATCCTGACTTGTCTTGCAACGCACAGGCTCTCAGCATATCCTCTAGGATCTGATTAGTTCTTTCAGTCTGACCGTCTGTCTGCGGATGATAAGCCGAGCTGAAGTTCAAATGGGTGCCCAAAGCTTCTTGTAGCTGCTGCCAAAAATGAGAGGTGAACTGCGTTCCTCGATCTGACACTATCTTCTTCGGCACACCATGAAGGCAAACTATCCGTGACATGTATAACTCAGCTAATGTTGCTCCGGTATATGTGGTCTTCACAGGTATGAAATGGGCCACCTTTGTCAATCGGTCCACAACCACCCAGATGGAATCATAACCGGCCCGGGTACGAGGTAGGCCAACTATAAAATCCATCCCGATTTCATCCCACTTCCACTGAGGAATCCGCAATGGCTGCAACAATCCGGCGGGCCTTTGATGCTCTGCTTTGGTTCTCTGACAGCTATCACAGATGGCAACATATTCTGCGATCTCTCTTTTCATGCCATACCACCAAAACCTCCTCTTTAAATCCTGATACATCTTTTCACTTCCCGGGTGTATGGAGTAGGCTGTCTCATGAGCTTCCTTTAGGATCAGCTCCCGAATAGGTTTGAGGTCGGGGACACACAATCGGTCCTTGAACCATATTACCCCCTCTTCATCCTCTCGAAAGTCTTTGCCTCTTCCTTCTAAGATTAGCTGCCGGATCTTGTTGATGCTTTCATCATCCTTCTGTCCTTCTTTGATCTCCCGCTCTAGGGTGGGCTCTAATTCCACTGTTACTCCTTGCGTGCTGTTCAGGAAACCGAGACTCAGTCTGTCGAACTCCTTGGCTAACTCATATGGCATTGGGTACATGGCCAACATATTGACTTGACTCTTCCTGCTCAAAGCATCTGCAACCACGTTGGCCTTGCCTGGATGGTAATGTATCTCCAACTCATAGTCTTTGATCAATTCCAACCATCTTCGCTGCCTCATGTTTAACTCTGACTGGGTAAATATGTACTTCAGACTTTTATGATCTGTATAAATGTCACACTTCTGCCCATACAGGTAATGTCTCCAGGTCTTCAAAGCATGAACTACTGCTGCCAACTCCAGGTCATGTGTGGGATAATTTTTCTCATGGATCTTCAGCTGTCGAGATGAATATGCTACAACTCTTCCTTCTTGCATTAGCACGCATCCCAATCCGGTGTAAGAAGCATCACAATACACTGAGAATGGCTTGTGAACATCAGGCAGGACTAACACCGGAGCTGTAGTCAATCTATTTTTCAGTTCTTCAAATGCTTCCTGACACTTTTGGGTCCACTTAAACTCAACTTTCTTCGCTAGTAATGCTGTCATTGGTCTAGCAATCTTTGAGAAGCCTTCGATGAAACGCCTGTAATACCCAGCCATTCCAATGAAGCTCTTGATCCCACGAACATCCTTTGGTGCTTTCCAGTTCAGGATATCTGCCACTTTCTTTGGATCCACTGCCAACCCATCTTGATTTATGATGTGACCCAGAAACAAGACTTCATGAATCCAGAACTCGCATTTGCTTAGCTTGGCATACAGCTGTTGCTCTCGTAGCCTTTGCAATACCATCTTCAAATGCTCCACATGCTCTTCCTCACTTTTGGAATATATGAGAATGTCATCGATAAACACTACCACAAACTTGTCCAGATAATCCATGAACACACTGTTCATCAGGTACATAAAGAAAGCTGGCGCATTTGTCAAACCAAAGGACATAACTGTGAATTCATATAACCCATACTTGGTGATGAATGCTGTCTTCGGTATGTCCGAGGGTCGGATTCTGAGTTGATGGTAGCCTGACCTCAGATCTATCTTCGAGAATACGCTGGCACCTCTGAGCTGGTCGAACAAATCTTCTATCCTTGGCAGGGGGTACTTGTTCTTGACAGTGACTTCATTCAAGGCTCTGTAGTCTATGCACATCCTTTTGGTACCATCTTTCTTCTCTACAAACAACACCGGAGCGGCCCAAGGCGAGGTACTTGGTCTGATGTAACCCTTCTCTAACATCTCATCTATCTGCTTCTTGAGTTCCACCAATTCTGGTCCAGACACTCGGTAGGCCCTTTTGGAAATGGGGGCGGTACCAGGGATAAGCTCTATGGCAAACTCAACCTTTCTCTCGGGTGGCATGCCCGTTAGCTCCTCGGGAAATACGTCCGGAAAGTCCGACACTACCTTGATAGTCTCGAGCGGGTTGGGTTCCTTACTATCAACTGAGATCTGGTGACAGACACCCTCCGCTGATTTAGGCATCCTTAGCTCGGCCACTACCTCCTCTCCTGACGGGGACTTTAATGTTACGGTCCTCTTGTCACAGCTAATATTCGCTTCATACTTCATTAACCAATTCATCCCTAGAATAACATCTATCCCAGGGGTGTCTATTACTATTAAGTCACTGGGGAACCCTATCCCCCTTATTTCCACCCTTATATTTGAGCATATTTTATCTGTTTGCACCTTGCCACCAACTGAATTAATCCTCATGGGCGGCATCATTGCCTCTACTGAGATGTTATGCAATTCTACCCAGGTTGCAGTGACAAATGAATGAGTTGCACCAGTATCAAATAGCACTTTCGTGGGATGAGATTCGACTGAAAACATACCTACTGCCACATCTGGTGCATCCTGGATCGCTTCGGCCTCCAAGTGGTTCACCTTTCCACGGTTGTATGCTTGGTTACGATTGCCTGCTACCGGCTGCAGTACACCTTGCCTTGTTGGAGCATTGGGGTTGGTCTGCTGCTGCGCCGCCTTCTTTGGGCATTGCATCGCCCAGTGGCCTTGCTCTCCGCAGTGGAAACATCCTCTGCCTCCTCCTTGTGCTGGGGCTGCCTGGTTGCTCTGGTTTGCTGCTGAGGCAGGAAGGCGAGGTGCCTGGTTGTTCTGCTTCTGATACTGATTACCTCCCTGCTGGCTGTTCTGACGATACTGCTGCTGCTGCTGATACTGCCTCTGAAACTGCTGCTGATGCGGACGCTGGTTCTGATTCTGATATCCTTGTGGGTGACCAGGCCTGCCTTGCTGAGATGAACCGCCTGAGAAACGTGGACGGCTGATGCCTCCGGTCTGGGGTCCACTCATCTTACGCTTCCGATCTTCCATGTCCTTACGCTTCTTCTCAGTCATAATTGCCCTATCAATCAGGTGCTGGAAGGTGGGGAAGGTGTGATTCATCAGCTGGTAATGCAGGGGATCCACCAAACCCCTCATGAACCTGTACTGCCTTTTAGCATCAGTGTTGACATCCTCAGGTGCATAACGAGATAGCTGCAGAAATTTGTCTCTGTATTCACTAACAGACAGGGGTCCCTGCTTCAGAGCCAGAAACTCCTCCTTCTTCACGATCATCAGTCCCTCTGGCACATGGTATCTGCGGAAACTCTCACTGAATTCCTCCCAGGTGATGGCCTCGGGGTCAGCATGGGTGGCGAGGTAGGACTCCCACCAGGACTGGGCTGCTCCCCTTAGCTGACGGGGGCCATACAGAACCTTCTCCCTGTCGTCACATTGAGCGGTGCGCAGTTCTCTCTCCACTGCGCGCAGCCAGTCTTCTGCATCCATAGGGTCAGCAGAATGGGCGAAGGTAGGAGGGTGCCCTCTCATGAACTCACCACGCTTATCTCGTGGCATCTGGGGCATCTGCACTTGCAATTGGGGTTGAGGTTGCTGTTGAGCCTGCTGCATGGCCGCCAGAGTCTGCCCAATGGCCTGCACTGCCTGAGTCTGCATCAAGAACATCTGTTCCACTGTCATCGGGGGCGGCGGGGGAGGCTGCCTCTGGTGCTCCTCCTGCTGGTCATGCTGCTCTTGCTGAGCACGCCTGTTGCATCGGCGCCTGTTGTCAGACATCTGTGGAAGACATTCATACATCAGCATTGATCTTACAACCCTCCAGCATAAGAAAAGGGAATTCAGAATTCTTCATGACACTGAGTGAACAAAAAGCTTCACTGATCCTCATAATGATTCAACACAGCTTCTCAGATAAGGAGGAAAGTAGAAGTAAATGGCTTCCCAACTAAATAACTGACTTCATTAATATTACTAGCTAAGCCAAACTGTAGGGGAAACCCACAGGTTGGCAACAGTCATTACAAAGATCCAAATCCAGCACAAGTTCATCATAACAAGCATGCAAGCAACTGATAAGCAAACTAAACTGAATGGAAGCAACTGATAAGCAAACTAAACTGACTACCTAAGACTGAGACATCTGACTTAAGAATTATTACAAACTTCGATGCTAACGATCTAAGGATCCAAATCTATCCTGGTCTTACAGACAGGGGAACCATAAGTGTGGTGACCACGTGGCGGCGAGCGGTATGGGTGCTGAGTCCCAACAGGAGCGGGAGAACCACCCTCCTGGTGATGGCGCTCTGCCAGCTCAGCACGCAACTCCGCAATCTCCGTTCGAGCCCTGCTCAGCTCGTCCAGAGAGTGGTCCAGCTCAGTGTTAAGCACTGCGACTAGGTTGACTGTGCTGCTCAACCTAGGGTTAGCCTCACCAACAGGTGAGACAACCACACTCTCTGTGCTGCCAGTAGGGCGGCGGGGGTAGTACCGAAGGTTAAGACCGTCGGCCACCCCACCGAACAAAGAACAGTACTGAGAGAGTGCACGCCGTGCTGCATCCTGCATAGCCGCCTCTGCAGTGTCCCTCTCGGAGATGGAATAGTGCTCCGAAACGGCCTCCGCACCCCGGAGGTCATCCTCCGGACGGCGAACTAGGCAGGTAGCCTCCCAGCGGTCCGGGTACCTCCCGCGACTGTGCTGGTAAACCACACAACGATACTCGATCGACCAGGTGTGCCGGTCGAAAGCCTGGCGCAGCAAGGTGTCGAGTGCGTCGTGGAAGTGACAACCGCGAGCGGCGTCACGGGTGATGGGTCGGGCGACCCATCCTTCCGCCTCCTGCGGCTCAGAAGACTCCGAGCTGTGGTCTGAGTCGTCGTCGTCGGGATCTCCTCCAGGTCCTCCTCCAACAGCCGGAGCGTCCCGCGGTGGTGCAAGGGGCGCCTCCAGCTGGGCAACAGAGGAACGGGGCCTCACGGACTCTACCTCATGCTGGGATGAGGAGGAAGAGCCCTGCTGCTCTCCGTGCTGGCGTCGGCGTTCCTGCTCCTCACGCAGGCGGTGGTGCAGCCTCTCCAGGTGACTCGACTGACCGGACACGGTGCGGTGCAGAGGACGCTCCGCAAGTCGAGACGGCAGGAAAGGAATCACCGACTTACGTGCAGTGTGTCTAAGACGAGCCATCTACAAAAGACACCGTAAGCATAAGAGTAAGAGCAGAACTAATATGACAAGTGAGTAAACCATAGACAGAATAAGATAAAAATTTTAACAAGGCATAATATAGTACATATATATGTAGTAAAACATAGGGTTGGTCGAGGTGACCGACTTTTGAAGTAACATCAGAGGTCAAGGTGAGAGGGAAGGTCAATAGTCCTTAATACGACCAGTGCTACTAGGTCAGCGGTCCTACAGTCAACACGGCTTTGATACCACTTATGTCACACCCGGTTTCAGAAGGCGAACCGAATGCGAACTATGTACGTGCCAGGATCAGAACTCACGTACACAGCGATTACATAAATGAACATCATCGCACAATGCTCGAATGATAACATAAAAGAGTAAAAACTTATTACATCACAGAGTCATAGACATCCTCATAGACATCAACTTAACAGTTAAATCAAAGTGCTAAGCGAAACGCAGTAAATAAAAGGCCTTCACAGGCAGCTGACTGGGGGTTGCCGCCAACCCACACCTAGAATTCATCGTAGTCTTGAAACTCCTGGAAGTCTCCTGCCACGGCTTCATCTTCTCCGGAGCAGTGGTTACAATGCGGACAACCTGGTGTGTTGTGGTAAAGCAAGGATGAGTACACATCAACGTACTCAGCAAATGTCCCGTTTGGCTGAAGTGGACTAGCTTTATGTGGGGTTAGGCTCAAGCAGTTGCTTTTAGTTGGTCAGGTATTTATCATTAGTAGAAGCCAGATTTTATCATTAACCAGCCCATGAACCCTTTCCTCATCGAGGAACAACATCATCATATTCGAACCAAAATCATAACATAATCCTTGTATCTCGAACCATTTGTATCTCT
Organism: Zea luxurians; assembly: GCA_029449295.1. Classification (NCBI taxonomy): domain Eukaryota; kingdom Viridiplantae; phylum Streptophyta; class Magnoliopsida; order Poales; family Poaceae; genus Zea; species Zea luxurians. The sequence goes on from JAOPSE010000038.1 coordinate 10,256,681, forward strand.
AATCAAAGAGGATCCCAAGGTTGCTCTTAACCGTGAGCACGGCTGATATATCAGTTTCACTACCCTCTGCAGAGGTCGCACACTTTACCCATGAGCCATGATGCCCTTTCTGCCCGGGGAGAGCTAATCCCCATTGACCACTACCTAGGTGGTCCAGCAGGGTATCACTACGTAGCTTTTACAAAGATTCCCTAGAGATCATAGCTGCTCGTTAGGTTTCTCCAGTTTGATAAACACAGTACTCCTCCCCGCAGGAGAGTGACTAACAAAAGCGAAACGAAAGAACCTCGGCACTCAGCCTCGGCAGAGCAAGCACTGTGCCTGGACCCCATTGACGGCACGACGGCGAAGCAACTACACCTCTAGTTCCTCTAATTATTTAGCTAAGGGTGCCCCATTTCACCCTCATGGTTGCACTGTTATCCCGGGTGGTCTCTCAACGAACAGGTCCTTACGGAGAGGTACTCAGGAAACAGCCTGAGCCCCCTAGAGTATCACAAGATCATCAACATAACCAGGATAACAGTATCATAAATATTCACATCATGTTCATTGATTAAGTTAAGGCAGTAGCAGAATGCTAACCATAATAGCCCATAAGGTCATCAAAGATAAAGTAAAGTGTAAAGCTAGTCAATCCTTAGGTTTCAAGTAAGTAATGCGGGACAGTGTATTATAAAGTAAATGGGACATAATGGGACTGAGGACACTTGCCTTCACCAAGCTGCTGATCAGGGACTTCCTCTGCAACTGCCTCGGGAAACACAGACTGCTCGTTGTCTACGCAAAGCAATCATTCACACTATGCACTTGGGAAAATAACAGACACAAACAATATACCAAACATATGCAGCAGAGAGGGGTCACAAGTTCATAACAGAAAAGGGATAGGCACTCTAAAGTTCCCTAGGTCTGGGGGTAGAGGGTTACACAAAGTGATTAACTATCTACTAATCAGGTCCAAGTTGGTGGTGGGATTAAATAATTATCTGGTTTGAGTTTCTAAACTTAAGTGTTTAAGTCCACAAACTTAAGTAACCCAACTTTTATTAAAGTCTACTTATTTCCAATTATCCTAAATGAGGTTTCAATAGTCTTAGTCCTATCCTAGTGATTAGCTATTAATTAATACATGGAAACAGCAGGGAAACATTGCATAAACAGATAGATAATAATATTATGAACATTTTGCAATTTGAAGCACCTAATTTGGAGTTCATATGACAAAGTTATGAATTTTACAAGTTTAGGGGTTAAAAATATGCCCTAAGGACCTATTTTGAATTAAATAAAAGGGCTGAGGACTTAACTGCGAAAAACCAGGGACGGCGGGCGCAAAATCCAGAAATCAGGGGGGCTCTTTAAGAAATTGCGCGAGCGAAGCGGTATCGAGCGCCTACAGCCGTTGGATCTCAAACGGACGATCAGGATTAGATCCTGCGGGCGGGCGCGCGGGCGCGCGGCGGTCTGGGCGGCTGACAGGCGGGGCCGGGCGGACAGCGCGGGCGCGGGCGACTGACAGGCGGGGTCCAGCGGGCAGAGCAAGCGCGGACGCGGGCGAGACGGCTGACAGGCGGGGCCGGGCGGACAGCGCGCGCGGGCGGACTGACGAGCGGGGCCTAGCGGGCAGAGAGACGGGGTGAGGGGGAAACGGGCCTGGGCCGTTGGATCTCCGGCGGACGGTTGAGATTGGGTTCGGGTTAATTGAATTCGCGCCGTCCGATCTGAGATAGACGGCGGGGATGGGGCGGCTGACTCCCGTCTCCTTCCCCAGCTGGTTAAGACGGCGGCGCCCGTCCTCGCGGCGAGGAGCTCGCCGGAGACGAGGGAAGCGGGCGACTGGCGGGGCTCTGGGGCAATCCGAGTGGTCGGGGAGGCTAGGGAGGGCACAGGGACTCCATTGGTGGGCTCTGGGTCGGGGCAGAGGCACCGGAGGGGGGCTATTCACGGCGGGGCGGCTCGGCGGCGGGGTTTCTCTACTCCGGCGAGCAATCGAACGCAACAGAGAGCAAGACAAAGGGTGATAGGGGCGGGAGAGGTTCCTTACCTCACGGCGAAACCCAGGGACCTCTCGGCAGCGACGGAGACGCGACGGTGGCCCGAGGCGACGGCGGCGGCTGCACGGCGGACGACGGGTGAGCGCGGGCAGAGAGAATTAGGGAGGGGAAGAGGGAATTGGGGCGCGTTCCGGGTTGCGGACGCCAGAGCGGAGCTCACCGGGGCTACGGGCGCGGCGGAGCTCCACCGGCGACGAGGAACCGGGCTCGGGACGGCGGGGGTTATGGCGGCGGTGCTCTGCGCGCGCGCGCAGCGAGGGGGAGGGCGAGAGAGGGGGCCGGTTGGTGCGCAAATGAGGGAGGGGGCGAGGGCGAGTGGGGCTCGGGGCTCAAGTGGCCGAGGGCGAGGTGGGGTGAGCTCCCCACGCGCGACGTGGGCGCGGAGACCGCGGGCGCGCGCGACTCGGCGGCGGTTACGCGAGGAAGACAGGGCTGACAGCCCGGGCCCGCGAGCAGAGAGAGAGAGGAGAGCGGAGGCGGGCGCGAGAGAAGCGGGGCTGACGGGTTGGGTCCACGGGCAGAGAGAGAGCGAGGGAGCGGGCGCGCGCGAGGAAGCGGCAGCGCCGACAGGTGGGGCCGGACGAGCAGTGAGAGAGGGAGGCGGGTGCGCGGAGGGCGGCCGCGCCGACAGGCCGGGCCCGCTGCGCAGAGAGAGGAGGGGGCGGGTGAGCGCGCGCGGAATGGGCCTACTGGGCCGAAAGGCCGAGGGGGCTGCGGGGCTGGGCTGATTTACCTTTTTCTTTTATTCTGAATTGTTTCTCCCTTTTCTTTTATTTATTCTATTTGATTCAAATTCAAATGAGCCCCAAATTCAAATTAGACCTTTTGAGAATTATGCACCAAACAAAAGTGAAATCTAGGGTTCAACATGATGCAACAATTCATACTCCCTTAGGGTTTAACCTATCACACCACTATTACAAATAAAAATAAGCATTTTCTCCTATATAAATGAGAAAGAAAAGATTGGGGAAGGATGAGAAAAGAAAAGTAACACCTGAATTTGTGAATATGAGCAAAGAAATTTTATACCCCCAAATTCAGGGTGTTACAGTGCGCGAAATGAGTTCAAACACGATTCTGGGATGGCGTGTCGCCCAATTTGCGCGAAACGAGTTCTAACATGATTCTGGGATGGCGCGTCGCCCAAATTGTGCGAAACGAGTTCTAACACGATTCTGGGATGGCGCGTCCCCCAAACTACGCGGAACGAGTTCTAACATGAATCTGGGATGGCACATCGTCAAAAGTGCACGCAACGAGTTCTAACACGATTCTGGGATGACGCGTCACCTAAACTGCACAAAACGAGTTTTAACCGGATTCTGGGATGGTGCATCACCCAAATTGCGCGAAATGAGTTCTAACATGATTCTGGGATGGCGCGTCAGCCAAACTGCGCGAAAGGAGTTCTAACGCGATTCTGGGATGGCGCGTCACCCAAACTGCACGAAATGAGTTCTAACAGGATTCTGGGATGACGCCTCACTCAAATTGCGCGAAACGAGTTCTACCAGGATTCTGGGATGGCGCGTCGCCCAAAGTGCATGAAACGAGTTCTAACATTATTCTGGGATGGCGCGTCGCCCAAATTTCGAGAAACGAGTTCTAACACGATTCTGGGATGGTGCGTCAGCCAAACTGCACGAAACGAGTTCTGACATGATTCTGGGACGGCGCGTCGCCCAAATTGCGCGAAACGAGTTCTAACACAATTTTAGGAAGGCGCTTCGCCCAAAGTGCACGAAACGAGTTCTACCACGATTCTGGGATGGCGCGTACCCAAATTGCGCGAAACGAGTTCTAACATGATTCTGGGATGGCGCGTCGCCCAAATTGCCCGAAACGGGTTCTAACATGATTCTGGGATGGTGCATCGCCCAAAGTGTGTGAAACGAGTTCTAACACGATTCTGGGATGGTGCGTCGCCCAAATTGCGCGAAACGAGTTCTAACATGATTCTGGGATGGCGCGACACCCAAATTGCACGAAATGAGTTCTAACAGGATTCTTGGGTGGCGCGTCGCCCAAAGTGCACGAAACGAGTTCTAACATGATTCTGGGATGGCGCGACACCCAAATTGCACGAAATGAGTTCTAACACGATTCTGGGATGGTGCGTCACGCAAACTGCACGAAACGAGCTCTAACAGGATTCTGGGACGACGCATCACCCAAATTGCGCGAAACGAGTTCTAACGCGATTCTGGGATGGCGCGTCACCCAAACTGCTTGAAACAAGTTCTAACAGGATTCAGGGATGGCGCATCACCCAAATTGCGCGAAACGAGTTCTACCGCGATTCTGGCATGGCGCGTCGACCAAAGTGCGCGAAACGAGTTCTGACATGATTCTGGGAAGGCGTATCGCCCAAAGTGTGCGAAACGAGTTCTAACATGATTCTGGGATGGCGCGTCGCCCAAAGTGCGCGAAATGAGTTCTAACACGATTCTAGGATGGTGCGTCTCCCAAATTGCGTGAAACAAGTTCTAATAGGATTCTGGGATGGCGCGTCGCCCAGAGTGCGCGAATCGAGTTCCAAGATGATTCTGGGATGGCGCGTCACCCAAATTGCGCGAAACGAGTTCTAACATGATTCTGAGATGGCGCGTCGCCCATAGTGTGCTAAAGGAGTTCTAACATGATTCTGGGATGGTGCGTAGCCCAAATTGCGCGAAACAAGTTCGAACACGATTCTGGGATGGCACGTCACCCAAATTCCACGAAACGAGTTCTAACATGATTCTGGGATGGCGCGTCGCCCAAATTGCACGAAACGAGTTCTAACATGATTCTGGGATGGCGCGTCGCCCAAAGTGCGTGAAACGAGTTCTAACACGATTCTGGGATGGCGCATCGCCCAAATTGCACGAAACGAGTTCTAACATGATTCTAGGAAGGCGCGTCGCCCAAAGTGCGCGAAACGAGTTCTAACACGATTCTGGGATGGTGCATCACCCAAATTGTGCGAAACGAGTTCTAACAAGATTCTGGGATAGTGCATGGCCCAGAGTGTGTGAATCGAGTTCTAACTTGATTCTGGGATGGTGCGTCACCCAAATTGCACGAAACGAGTTCTAACATGATTTTAGGATGGCGCGACCCCAAATTGCGTGAAACAAGTTCTAACATGATTCTGGGATGGCGCGTCACCCAAATTACGCGAAACAAGTTCTAACACGATTCTGGGATGGCACATCGCCCAAATTGCGCGAAACGAGTTCTAACACGATTCTGGGATGGCGCGTCACCCAAATTGCGCGAAAGAAGTTCTAACACGATTTTGGGATGGCGCGTCAGCCAAACTGCGCGAAACGAGTTCTAACATGATTCTGGGATGGCGCGTCGCCCAAAGTGCGCGAAATGAGTTCAAATACGATTCTAGGATGTCGCATCGCCCAATTTGCGCGAAACGAGTTCTAATATGATTCTGGGATGGCGCGTCGCCCAAATTGCGCGAAACGAGTTCTAACACGATTCTGGGATGGCGCGTCCCGCAAACTGCGCGGAACGAGTTCTAACATGATTCTGGGATGGCACGTCGTCAAAAGTGCGCGCAACGAGTTCTAACATGATTCTGGGATGGCGCGTCACCTAAACTACACGAAATGAGTTCTAACAGGATTCTGGCATGGCGCATCACCTAAATTGCATGAAATGAGTTCTAACATGATTCTGGGATGGCGCGTCAGCCAAACTACGCGAAACGAGTTCTAATGCGATTCTGGGATGGCGCGTCACCCAAACTGCTTGAAACAAGTTCTAACAGGATTCTGGGATGGTGCATCACCCAAATTGCGTGAAACGAGTTCTACCACGATTCTGGCATGGCGCGTCGCCCAAAGTGCGTGAAACGAGTTATAACACGATTCTGGGATGGCGCATCGCCCAAAGTGTGCGAAACGAGTTCTAACATGAGTCTAGGATGGCGCGTCGCCCAAAGTGCGCGAAACGAGTTTTAACATGATTCTGGGATGGTGCATCTCCCAAATTGTGCGAAACGAGTTCTAACAGGATTCTGGGATGGCGCGTCGCGCAGAGTGCGTCAATCGAGTTCCAACATGATTCTGGGATGGCGTGTCGCCCAAATTGTGCGAAACGAGTTCTAACATGATTCTGGGATGGCGCGATGCCCACATTGCGTGAAACGAGTTCTAACATGATTCTGGGATGCCGCGTCACCCAAATTTTGTGAAACGAGTTCTAACATGATTCTAGGATGACGCTTCAGCCAAAATGCGCGAAACGAGTTCTAACATGATTCTGGGATGGCGCGTCGCCCATAGTGTGCTAAACGAGTTCTAACATGATTCTGGGATGGTGTGTAGCACAAATTGCACGAAACAAGTTCTAACACAATTCTGGAATGGCGCGTCACCCAAATTGATCGAAATGAGTACTAACATGATTCTGGGATGGCGCGTCGCCCAAATTGCACCAAACGTAACATGATTCTGGGATGGCGCGTCGCCCAAAGTGCGTGAAACGAGTTCTAACACGATTCTAGGATGGCGCATCGCCCAAATTGCACGAAATGAGTTCTAACATGATTCTAGGATGGCGCGTCGCCCAAAGTGCGTGAAACGAGTTCTAACATGATTCTGGGATGGCGCGTCACCCAAATTGCGCGAAACGAGTTCGAACATGATTCTGGGATGGCGCGCCACCCAAATTACGCGAAACGAGTTCTAACATGATTCTAGGATGGCGCGTCACCCAAATTGCGCGAAACAAGTTCTAACATGATTCTCGGATGGCGCGTCACCCAAATTGCGCGAAACAAGTTCTAACACGATTCTGGGATGGCGCTTTGCCCAAATTGCACGAAACGAGTTCTAACACGATTCTAGGATGGCGCGTCACCCAAATTACGCGAAAGAAGTTCTAACAGATTTTGGGATGGTGCATCACCCAAATTGCGTGAAATGAGTTCCAACATGATCCTGGGACGGCGCATCAGCCAAACTGCGCGAAACGAGTTCTAACGCGATTCTGGGATGGCGCGTCACCCAAACTGCACGAAACGAGTTCTAACAGGATTCAGGGATGGCGCATCACCCAAATTGCGCGAAACGAGTTCTACCACGATTCTGGGATGGCGAGTCGCCCAAAGTGCACGAAACGAGTTCTAACATCATTCTGGGATGGCGCGTCGCCTAAATTTCGCGAGACGAGTTCTAACACGATTCTGTGATTGTGCGTCAGCCAAACTGCATGAAACGAGTTCTAACATGATTCTGGGACGGCGCGTCACCCAAATGGCCGACACGAGTTCTAACACAATTCTGGGATGGCGCGTCGCCCAAAGTGCGTGAAACGAGTTCTACCACGATTCTGGGATGGCGCGTACCCAAATTGCGCGAAACGAGTTCTTACATGATTCTGGGATGGCGCGTCGCCCAAATTGCCCGAAACGGGTTCTAACAAGATTCTGGGATGGCGCGTCGCCCAAAGTGCGTGAAACGAGTTCTAACACGATTCCGGGATAGCGCATCGCCCAAAGTTTGCGAAACGCGTTCTAACACGATTCTGGGATGGTGCGTCGCCCAAATTGCGCGAAACGAGTTCTAACAGGATCCTGGGATGGCGCGTCGCCTAGAGTGCGTGAATCGAGTTTCAACTTGATTCTGGGATGGCGCGTCGCCCAAATTGCGCGAAAGGAGTTCTAACATGATTCTGGGATGGCGCGTCACCCAAATCGCGTGAAACAAGTTCTAACACTATTCTGGGATGGCGCGTCACCCAAATTGCGCGAAATGAGTTCTAACACTATTCTGGGATGGCGCGTCACCCAAATTGCGCGAAAGAAGTTCTAACACGATTTTGGGATGGCGCGTCAGTCAAACTGTCCGAAACGAGTTCTAACATGATTCTGGGATGGCGCGTCGCCCAAAGTGCGCGAAATGAGTTCAAACACGATTTTGGGATGGCGCATCGCCCAATTTGCGCGAAACAAGTTCTAACATGATTCTGGGATGGCGCGTCGCCCAAATTGTGCGAAACGAGTTCTAACGCGATTCTGGGATGGCGCGTCCCCCAAACTACGCGGAACGATTTCTAACATGATTCTGGGATGGCACATCGTCAAAAGTGCATGCAACGAGTTCTAACACGATTCTGGGATGGCGCGTCACCCAAACTGCATGAAATGAGTTCTAACAGGATTCTGGGATGGCGCATCACCCAAATTGCGCGAAACGAGTTCTAACATGATTTTGGGATGGCGCGTCAGCCAAACTGCGCGAAACGAGTTCTAACGCGATTCTGGGATGGCGCGTCACCCAAACTGCACGAAATGAGTTCTAACAGGATTCTGGGATGGCGCATCACCCAAATTGAGTGAAACGAGTTCTACCAGGATTCTGGGATGGCGCGTCGCCCAAAGTGCATGAAACGAGTTCTAACTTTATTCTGGGATGGCGCGTCGCCCAAATTTCGGGAAACGAGTTCTAACACGATTCTGGGATGGTGCGTCAGCCAAACTGCACGAAACGAGTTCTGACATGATTTTGGGACGGCGCGTCGCCCAAATTGCGCGAAACGAGTTCTAACACGATTCTGGGAAGGCGCAACGCCCAAAGTGCGCCAAACGAGTTCTACCACGATTCTGGGATGGCACGTACCCAAATAGCGCGAAACGAGTTCTAACATGATTCTGGGATGACGCGTCACCCAAATTGCCCGAAACGGGTTCTAACATGATTCTGGGATGGTGCATCGCCCAAAGTGTTTGAAACGAGTTCTAACACGATTCTGGGATGGTGCGTCGCTCAAATTGCGCGAAACGAGTTCTAACATGATTCTGGGATGGCGCGACGCCCAAATTTGCGTGAAACGAGTTCTAACATGATTCTGGGATGCCGCGTCACCCGAATTGCATGAAACGAGTTCTAACATGATTCTGGGATGACGCTTCAGCCAAACTGCGCGAAACGAGTTCTAACATGATTCTGGGATGGCGCATCGCCCATAGTGCGCTAAACGAGTTCTAACATGATTCTGGAATGGTGCGTCACCCAAATTGCGCGAAACAAGTTCTAACATGATTCTGGGATGGCGTGTCACCCAAATTGCGCGAAACGAGTTCTAACATGATTCTGGGATGGCGCGTCGCCCAAATTGCACGTAACGAGTTCTAACATGATTCTGGGATGGCGCGACGCCCAAAGTGCGTGAAACGAGTTGTAACACGATTCTGGGATGGCGCGTCGTCCAAATTTCACGAAACGAGTTCTAACATGATTCTAGGATGGCGCGTCACCCAAATTGCGCGAAACGAGTTCTAACACGATTCTGGGATGGCGCGACGCCCAAAGTGCGTGAAACGAGTTCTAACATGATTCTGGGATGGCGCGATGCCCAAATTTGCGTGAAACGAGTTCTAACATGATTCTAGGATGCCGTGTCACCCGAATTGCATGAAACGAGTTCTAACATGATTCTGGGATGACGCTTCAGCCAAAATGCGCGAAACGAGTTCTAACATGATTCTGGGATGGCGCATCGCCCATAGTGCGCTAAACGAGTTCTAACATGATTCTGGGATGGTGCGTCACCCAAATTGCGCGAAACAAGTTCTAACACGATTCTGGGATGGCGCGTCACCCAAATTGCACGTAACGAGTTCTAACATGATTCTGGGACGGCGCGTCGCCCAAATTGCGCGAAACGAGTTCTAACACGATTCTGGGAAGGCGCGTACCCAAATTGCACGAAACGGGTTCTAACATGATTCTCGGATGGTTCATCGCCCAAAGTGTGTGAAACGAGTTCTAACACGATTCTGGGATGGTGCATCGCCCAAATTGCGCGAAACGAGTTCTAACATGATTCTGGGATGGCGCGACGCCCAAATTTGCGTGAAACGAGTTCTAACATGATTCTGGGATGCCGCATCACCCGAATTGCATGAAACGAGTTCTAACATGATTCTGGGATGACGCTTCAGCCAAACTGTGCGAAACGAGTTCTAACATGATTCTGGGATGGCGCATCGCTCATAGTGCGCGAAACGAGTTCTAACATGATTCTGGGATGGCGCATCGCCCATAGTGCGCTAAACGAGTTCTAACATGATTCTGGGACGGTGCGTCACCCAAATTACGCGAAACAAGTTCGAACATGATTCTGGGATGGCGCGTCACCCAAATTGCGCGAAACAAGTTCTAACATGATTCTGGGATGGCGCGTCGCCCAAATTGCACGTAACGAGTTCTAACATGATTCTGGGATGGCGCGACGGCCAAAGTGCGTGAAACGAGTTCTAACACGATTCTGGGATGGCGCGTCGCCCAAATTGCACGAAACGAGTTCTAACATGATTCTGGGATGGCGCGTCGCCCAAAGTGCGCGAAACAAGTTCTAACACGATTCTGGGATGGTGCGTCACCCAAATTGCGCGAAACGAGTTCTACCAGGATTCTGGGATGGCGCATGGCCCAGTGTGCGTGAATCGAGTTCTAACATGATTCTGGGATGGTGCGTCGCCCAAATTGCGCGAAACGAGTTCTAACATGATTCTGGGATGGCGCGACGCCCAAATTGCGTGAAACCAGTTCTAACATGATTCTGGGATGGCGCGTCACCCAAATTGCGCGAAACGAGTTCTAACATGATTCTGGGATGGCGCATCGCCCAAATTGCGCGAAACGAGTTCTAACACGATTCTGGGATGGTGCATCACCCAAATTGCGCGAAACGAGTTCTAACAGGATTGTGGGATGGCGCATGGCTTAGAGTGCATGAATCGAGTTCTAACATGATTCTGGGATGGTGCGTCGCCCAAATTGCGCGAAACGAGTTCTAACAAAATTCTGGGATGGCGCGACGCCCAAATTGCGCGAAACGAGTTCTAACAGGATTCTGGGATGGCGCGTCCCCCAAATCGCGCGAAACGAGTTCTAACATGATTCTGGGATGGCGCGTCACCCAAATCGCGTGAAATGAGTTCTAACACGATTCTGGGATGGCGCGTCACACAAATTGCGCGAAAGAAGTTCTAACACGATTTTGGGATGGCGCGTCACCCAAATTGCGCGAAACGAGTTCTAACACAATTTTGGGATGGCGCGTCAGCCAAACTGCGCGAAACGAGTTCTAACAAGATTCTGGGATGGCGCGTCGCCCAAAGTGCGCGAATTGATTTCAAACACGATTCTGGGATAGCGCGTCGCCCAATTTGCGCGAAACGAGTTCTAACATGATTCTGGGATGGCGTGTCGCCCAAATTGTGCGAAACGAGTTCTAACACGATTCTGGGATGGCGCGTCCCCCAAACTGCGCGGAACGAGTTCTAACATGATTCTGTGGTGGCACATCGTCAAAAGTGCACGCAACGAGTTCTAACATGATTCTGGGATGGCGCGTCACCCAAACTGCACGAAATGAGTTCTAACAGGATTCTGGGATGGCGCATCACCTAAATTGCGCGAAACGAGTTCTAACATGATTTTGGGATGGCGCGTCAGCCAAACTGCGCGAAACGAGTTCTAACGTGATTCTGGGATGGTGCATCACCCAAACTGCACGAAATGAGTTATAACAGGATTCTGGGATGGCGCATCACCCAAATTGCGCGAAACAAGTTCTACCACGATTCTGGGTTGGCGCGTCGCCCAAAGTGCATGAAACGAGTTCTAACAATATTCTGGGATGGCGCGTCGCCCAAATTTCGCGAAACGAGTTCTAACACGATTCTGGGATGGTGCGTCAGCCAAACTGCACGAAACGAGTTCTGACATGATTCTGGGACGACGCGTCGCCCTAATTGCGCGAAACGAGTTCTAACACGATTCTGGGAAGGCGCATCGCCCAAAGTGCATGAAACGAGTTCTAAAATTATTCTGGGATGGCGCGTACCCAAATTGCGCGAAACGAGTTCCTGGGATGGCGCGTCGCCAAAATTGCCCGAAACGGGTTCTAACATGTTTGTGGGATGGTGCATCGCCCAAAGTGTGTGAAACGAGTTCTAACACGATTCTGGGATGGTGCGTCGCCCAAATTGCGCGAAACGAGTTCTAACATGATTCCGGGATGGCGCGACGCCCAAATTTGCGAGAAACGAGTTCTAACATGATTCTGGAATGTCGCGTCACCCAAATTGCATGAAACGAGTTCTAACATGATTCTGGGATGACGCTTCAGCCAAACTGCGCGAAACGAGTTCTAACATGATTCTGGGATGGCACATCACCCATAGTGCGCTAAACAAGTTCTAACATGATTCTGGGATGGTGCGTCGCCCAAATTGCGCGAAACGAGTTCTAACACGATTCTGGGATGGTGCATCACCCAAATTGCGCGAAACGAGTTCTAACAGGATTGTGGGATGACGCATGGCTCAGAGTGCATGAATCGAGTTCTAACATGATTCTGGGATGGTGCGTCGCCCAAATTGCACGAAACGAGTTCTAACATGATTCTGGGATGGCGCGACGCCCAAATTGCGCGAAACGAGTTCTAACATGATTCTAGGATGGCGCGTCACCCAAATCGCGCGAAACGAGTTTTAACATGATTCTGGGATGGCGCGTCACCAAATCGCGTGAAATGAGTTCTAACACGATTCTGGGATGGCGCGTCACCCAAATTGCGCGAAAGAAGTTCTAACACGATTTTGGGATGGCGCGTCTCCCAAATTGCGCGAAACGAGTTCTAACACGATTTTGGGATGGCGCGTCAGCCAAACTGCGCGAAACGAGTTCTAACATGATTCTGGGATGGCTCGTCGCCCAAAGTGCGTGAAATGAGTTCAAACACGATTCTGGGATAGCGCGTCGCCCAATTTGCGCGAAACGAGTTCTAACATGATTCTGGGATGGCGCGTCGCCCAAATTGTGTGAAACGAGTTCTAACACGATTCTGGGATGGCGCGTCCCCCAAACTGCGCGGAACGAGTTCTAACATGATTCTGGGATGGCACATCGTCAAAAGTGCACGCAACGAGTTCTAACACGATTCTGGGATGGCGCGTCACCCAAACTGCACGAAATGAGTTCTAACAGGATTATGGGATGGCGCATCACCCAAATTGCACGAAACGAGTTCTAACATGATTCTGGGATGACGCGTAAGCCAAACTGCGCGAAACGAGTTCTAACGCGATTCTGGGATGGCGCGTCACCCAAACGGCACGAAATGAGTTCTAACAGGATTCTGGGATGGCGCATCACCCAAATTGCGCAAAACGAGTTCTACCACGATTCTGGGATGGCGCGTCGCCCAAAGTGCATGAAACGAGTTCTAATATTATTCTGGGATGGCGCGTCGCCCAAATTTCGCGAAACGAGTTCTAACACGATTCTGGGATGGTGCGTCAGCCAAACTGCACGAAATGAGTTCTGACATAATTCTGGGACGACGCGTCGCCCAAATTGCGCGAAACGAGTTCTAACACGATTCTGGGAAGACGCATCACCCAAAGTGCACGAAACGAGTGCTACCACGATTCTGGGATGGCGCGTACCCAAATTGCGCGAAACGAGTTCTAACATGATTCTGGGATGGCGCGTCGCCAAAATTGCCCGAAACGGGTTATAACATGTTTGTGGGATGGTGCATCGCCCAAAGTGTGTGAAACGAGTTCTAACACGATTCTGGGATGGTGCGTCGCCCAAATTGCGTGAAACGAGTTCTAACATGATTCCGGGATGGCGCGACGCCCAAATTTGCGTGAAACGAGTTCTAACATGATTCTGGAATGCCGCGTCACCCAAATTGCATGAAACGAGTTCTAACATGATTCTGGGATGACGCTTCAGCCAAACTGTGCGAAGCGAGTTCTAACATGATTCTGGGATGGCGCATCGCCCATAGTGCGCTAAACGAGTTCTAACATGATTCTGGGATGGTGCGTCACCCAAATTGCGCAAAACAAGTTCGAACACGATTCTGGGATGGCGTGTCACCCAAATTGCGCGAAACAAGTTCTAACATGATTCTGGGATGGCGCGTCACCCAAATTGCACGTAATGAGTTCTAACAAGATTCTGGGATGGCGCGACGCCCAAAATGCGTGAAACGAGTTCTAAAACGATTCTGGGATGGCGCGTCGCCCAAATTGCACGAAACGAGTTCTAACATGATTCTAGGATGGCGCATCGGCCAAAGTGCGCGAAACGAGTTCTAACACGATTCTGGGATGGTGCGTCACCTAAATTGCGCGAAACGAGTTCTACCAGGATTCTGGGATGGCGCATGGCCCAGAGTGCGTGAATCGAGTTCTAACATGATTCTGGGATGGTGCGTCGCCCAAATTGCGCGAAACGAGTTCTAACATGATTCTGGGATGGCGCGACGCCCAAATTGCGCGAAACGAGTTCTAACATGATTCTGGGATGGCGCGTCACCCAAATTGCGCGAAACGAGTTCTAACACGATTCTGGGATGGCGCATCGCCCAAATTGCGCGAAACGAGTTCTAACACGATTCTGGGATGGTGCATCACCCAAATTGCGCGAAACGAGTTCTAACAGGATTGTGGGATGACGCATGGCTCAGAGTGCATGAATCAAGTTCTAACATGATTCTGGGATGGTGCATCGCCCAAATTGCGCGAAACGAGTTCTAACATGATTCTGGGATGGCGCGACGCCCAAATTGCGCGAAATGAGTTCTAACATGATTCTGGGATGGCGCGTCACCCAAATCGCGCGAAACGAGTTTTAACATGATTTTGGGATGGCGCGTCACCCAAATCGCGTGAAATGAGTTCTAACACGATTCTGGGATGGCGCGTCACCCAAATTGCGCGAAAGAAGTTCTAACACGATTTTGGGATGGCGCATCTCCCAAATTGCGTGAAACGAGCTCTAACACGATTTTGGGATGGCGCGTCAGCCAAACTGCGCGAAACAAGTTCTAACATGATTCAGGGATGGCTCGTCGCCCAAAGTGCGCGAAATGAGTTCAAACACGATTCTGGGATAGCGCGTCGCCCAATTTGCGCGAAACGAGTTCTAACATGATTCTGGGATGGCGCGTCGCCCAAATTGTGTGAAACGAGTTCTAACACGATTCTGGGATGGCGCGTCCCCCAAACTGCGCGGAACGAGTTCTAACATGATTCTGGGATGGCACATCGTCAAAAGTGCATGCAACGAGTTTTAACACGATTCTGGGATGGCGCGTCACCCAAACTGCACGAAATGAGTTCTAACAGGATTCTGGGATGGCGCATCACCCAAATTGCACGAAACGAGTTCTAACATGATTCTGGGATGACGCGTCAGCCAAACTGTGCGAAACGAGTTCTAACGCGATTCTGGGATGGCGCGTCACCCAAACGGCACGAAATGAGTTCTAACAGGATTCTGGGATGGCGCATCACCCAAATTGCGCAAAACGAGTTCTACCACGATTCTGGGACGGCGCATCGCCCAAAGTGCATGAAACGAGTTCTAACATTATTCTGGGATGGCGCGTCGCCCAAATTTCGCAAAACGAGTTCTAACACGATTCTGGGATGGTGCGTCAGCCAAACTGCACGAAATGAGTTCTGACATAATTCTGGGACGACGCGTCGCCCAAATTGCGCGAAACGAGTTCTAACACGATTCTGGGAAGGCGCATCACCCAAAGTGCACGAAACGAGTGCTACCACGATTCTGGGATGGCGCGTACCCAAATTGCGCGAAACGAGTTTTAACATGATTCTGGGATGGCGCATCGCCAAAATTGCCCGAAACGGGTTCCAACATGATTCTGGGATGATGCATCGCCCAAAGTGTGTGAAATGAGTTCTAACACGATTCTGGGATGGTGCGTCGCCCAAATTCCGCGAAATGAGTTCTAACATGATTCTGGGATGGCGCGACGCCCAAATTTGCGTGAAACGAGTTCTAACATGACTCTGGAATGCCGCGTCACCCAAATTGCATGAAACGAGTTCTAACTTGATTCTGGGATGACGCTTCAGCCAAACTGCGCGAAATGAGTTCTAACATGATTCTGGGATGGCGCATCGCCCATAGTGCGCTAAACGAGTTCTAACATGATTCTGGGATGGTGCGTCACCCAAATTGCGCAAAACAAGTTCGAACATGATTCTGGGATGGCGCATCACCCAAATTGCGTGAAACAAGTTCTAACATGATTCTGGGATGGTGCGTCGCCCAAATTGCACGTAACGAGTTCTAACATGATTCTGGGATGGCGCGACGCCCAAAGTGCGTGAAACGAGTTCTAACACGGTTCTGGGATGGCGCGTCGCCCAAATTGCACGAAACGAGTTCTAACATGATTCTAGGATGGCGCGTCGCCCAAAGTGCGCGAAACGAGTTCTAACACGATTCTGGGATGGTGCGTCACCCAAATTGCGCGAAATGCGTTCTGCCAGGATTCTGGGATGGCGCATGGCCCAGAGTGCGTGAATCGAGTTCTAACCTGATTCTGGGATGGTGCGTCGCCCAAATTGCGCGAAACGAGTTCTAACATGATTCTGGGATGGCGCGACGCCCAAATTGCGCGAAACGAGTTCTAACATGATTCTGGGATGGCGCGTCACCCAAATTGCGCGAAACGAGTTCTAACACGATTCTGGGATGGTGCATCGCCCAAATTGTGCGAAACGAGTTCTAACACGATTCTGGGATGGTGCATCACCCAAATTGCACGAAACGAGTTCTAACAGGATTGTGGGATGGCGCATGGCTCAGAGTGCATGAATCGAGTTCTAACATGATTCTGGTATGGTGCGTCGCCCAAATTGCGCGAAACGAGTTCTAACATGATTCTGGGATGGCGCGACGCCCAAATTGCGCGAAACGAGTTATAACATGATTCTGGGATGGCGCGTCACCCAAATCGCGCGAAACGAGTTCTAACATGATTCTGGGATGGCGCGTCACCCAAATCGCGTGAAATGAGTTCTAACACGATTCTGGGATGGCACATCACCCAAATTGCGCGAAAGAAGTTCTAACACGATTTTGGGATGGCGCGTCACCCAAATTGCGCGAAACGAGTTCTAACACGATTTTGGGATGGCGCGTCAGCCAAACTGTGCGAAACGAGTTCTAACATGATTCTAGGATGGCTCGTCGCCCAAAGTGCGCGAAATGAGTTCAAACACGATTATGGGATAGCGCGTCGCCCAATTTGCGCGAAACGAGTTCTAACATGATTCTGGGATGGCGCGTTGCCCAAATTGTGTGAAACGAGTTCTAACACGATTCTGGGATGGCGCGTCCCCCAAACTGCGCGAAACGAGTTCTAACATGATTCTGGGATGGCTGTAACACCCTGAATTTGGGGGTATAAAATTTCTTTGCTCATATTCACAAATTCAGGTGTTACTTTTCTTTTCTCATCCTTCCCCAATCTTTTCTTTCTCATTTATATAGGAGAAAATGCTTATTTTTATTTGTAATAGTGGTGTGATAGGTTAAACCCTAAGGGAGTATGAATTGTTGCATCATGTTGAACCCTAGATTTCACTTTTGTTTGGTGCATAATTCTCAAAAGGTCTAATTTGAATTTGGGGCTCATTTGAATTTGAATCAAATAGAATAAATAAAAGAAAAGGGAGAAACAATTCAGAATAAAAGAAAAAGGTAAATCAGCCCAGCCCCGCAGCCCCCTCGGCCTTTCGGCCCAGTAGGCCCATTCCGCGCGCGCTCACCCGCCCCCTCCTCTCTCTGCGCAGCGGGCCCGGCCTGTCGGCGCGGCCGCCCTCCGCGCACCCGCCTCCCTCTCTCACTGCTCGTCCGGCCCCACCTGTCGGCGCTGCCGCTTCCTCGCGCGCGCCCGCTCCCTCGCTCTCTCTCTGCCCGTGGACCCAACCCGTCAGCCCCGCTTCTCTCGCGCCCGCCTCCGCTCTCCTCTCTCTCTCTGCTCGCGGGCCCGGGCTGTCAGCCCTGTCTTCCTCGCGTAACCGCCGCCGAGTCGCGCGCGCCCGCGGTCTCCGCGCCCACGTCGCGCGTGGGGAGCTCACCCCACCTCGCCCTCGGCCACTTGAGCCCCGAGCCCCACTCGCCCTCGCCCCCTCCCTCATTTGCGCACCAACCGGCCCCCTCTCTCGCCCTCCCCCTCGCTGCGCGCGCGCGCAGAGCACCGCCGCCATAACCCCCGCCGTCCCGAGCCCGGTTCCTCGTCGCCGGTGGAGCTCCGCCGCGCCCGTAGCCCCGGTGAGCTCCGCTCTGGCGTCCGCAACCCGGAACGCGCCCCAATTCCCTCTTCCCCTCCCTAATTCTCTCTGCCCGCGCTCACCCGTCGTCCGCCGTGCAGCCGCCGCCGTCGCCTCGGGCCACCGTCGCGTCTCCGTCGCTGCCGAGAGGTCCCTGGGTTTCGCCGTGAGGTAAGGAACCTCTCCCGCCCCTATCACCCTTTGTCTTGCTCTCTGTTGCGTTCGATTGCTCGCCGGAGTAGAGAAACCCCGCCGCCGAGCCGCCCCGCCGTGAATAGCCCCCCTCCGGTGCCTCTGCCCCGACCCAGAGCCCACCAATGGAGTCCCTGTGCCCTCCCTAGCCTCCCCGACCACTCGGATTGCCCCAGAGCCCCGCCAGTCGCCCGCTTCCCTCGTCTCCGGCGAGCTCCTCGCCGCGAGGACGGGCGCCGCCGTCTTAACCAGCTGGGGAAGGAGACGGGAGTCAGCCGCCCCATCCCCGCCGTCTATCTCAGATCGGACGGCGCGAATTCAATTAACCCGAACCCAATCTCAACCGTCCGCCGGAGATCCAACGGCCCAGGCCCGTTTCCCCCTCACCCCGTCTCTCTGCCCGCTAGGCCCCGCTCGTCAGTCCGCCCGCGCGCGCTGTCCGCCCGGCCCCGCCTGTCAGCCGTCTCGCCCGCGTCCGCGCTTGCTCTGCCCGCTGGACCCCGCCTGTCAGTCGCCCGCGCCCGCGCTGTCCGCCCGGCCCCGCCTGTCAGCCGCCCAGACCGCCGCGCGCCCGCGCGCCCGCCCGCAGGATCTAATCCTGATCGTCCGTTTGAGATCCAACGGCTGTAGGCGCTCGATACCGCTTCGCTCGCGCAATTTCTTAAAGAGCCCCCCTGATTTCTGGATTTTGCGCCCGCCGTCCCTGGTTTTTCGCAGTTAAGTCCTCAGCCCTTTTATTTAATTCAAAATAGGTCCTTAGGGCATATTTTTAACCCCTAAACTTGTAAAATTCATAACTTTGTCATATGAACTCCAAATTAGGTGCTTCAAATTGCAAAATGTTCATAATATTATTATCTATCTGTTTATGCAATGTTTCCCTGCTGTTTCCATGTATTAATTAATAGCTAATCACTAGGATAGGACTAAGACTATTGAAACCTCATTTAGGATAATTGGAAATAAGTAGACTTTAATAAAAGTTGGGTTACTTAAGTTTGTGGACTTAAACACTTAAGTTTAGAAACTCAAACCAGATAATTATTTAATCCCACCACCAACTTGGACCTGATTAGTAGATAGTTAATCACTTTGTGTAACCCTCTACCCCCAGACCTAGGGAACTTTAGAGTGCCTATCCCTTTTCTGTTATGAACTTGTGACCCCTCTCTGCTGCATATGTTTGGTATATTGTTTGTGTCTGTTATTTTCCCAAGTGCATAGTGTGAATGATTGCTTTGCGTAGACAACGAGCAGTCTGTGTTTCCCGAGGCAGTTGCAGAGGAAGTCCCTGATCAGCAGCTTGGTGAAGGCAAGTGTCCTCAGTCCCATTATGTCCCATTTACTTTATAATACACTGTCCCGCATTACTTACTTGAAACCTAAGGATTGACTAGCTTTACACTTTACTTTATCCTTGATGACCTTATGGGCTATTATGGTTAGCATTCTGCTACTGCCTTAACTTAATCAATGAACATGATGTGAATATTTATGATACTGTTATCCTGGTTATGTTGATGATCTTGTGATACTCTAGGGGGCTCAGGCTGTTTCCTGAGTACCTCTCCGTAAGGACCTGTTCGTTGAGAGACCACCCGGGATAACAGTGCAACCATGAGGGTGAAATGGGGCACCCTTAGCTAAATAATTAGAGGAACTAGAGGTGTAGTTGCTTCGCCGTCGTGCCGTCAATGGGGTCCAGGCACAGTGCTTGCTCTGCCGAGGCTGAGTGCCGAGGTTCTTTCGTTTCGCTTTTGTTAGTCACTCTCCTGCGGGGAGGAGTACTGTGTTTATCAAACTGGAGAAACCTAACGAGCAGCTATGATCTCTAGGGAATCTTTGTAAAAGCTACGTAGTGATACCCTGCTGGACCACCTAGGTAGTGGTCAATGGGGATTAGCTCTCCCCGGGCAGAAAGGGCATCATGGCTCATGGGTAAAGTGTGCGACCTCTGCAGAGGGTAGTGAAACTGATATATCAGCCGTGCTCACGGTTAAGAGCAACCTTGGGATCCTCTTTGATTAGAGATACAAATGGTTCGAGATACAAGGATTATGTTATGATTTTGGTTCGAATATGATGATGTTGTTCCTCGATGAGGAAAGGGTTCATGGGCTGGTTAATGATAAAATCTGGCTTCTACTAATGATAAATACCTGACCAACTAAAAGCAACTGCTTGAGCCTAACCCCACATAAAGCTAGTCCACTTCAGCCAAACGGGACATTTGCTGAGTACGTTGATGTGTACTCATCCTTGCTTTACCACAACACACCAGGTTGTCCGCATTGTAACCACTGCTCCGGAGAAGATGAAGCCGTGGCAGGAGACTTCCAGGAGTTTCAAGACTACGATGAATTCTAGGTGTGGGTTGGCGGCAACCCCCAGTCAGCTGCCTGTGAAGGCCTTTTATTTACTGCGTTTCGCTTAGCACTTTGATTTAACTGTTAAGTTGATGTCTATGAGGATGTCTATGACTCTGTGATGTAATAAGTTTTTACTCTTTTATGTTATCATTCGAGCATTGTGCGATGATGTTCATTTATGTAATCGCTGTGTACGTGAGTTCTGATCCTGGCACGTACATAGTTCGCATTCGGTTCGCCTTCTGAAACCGGGTGTGACATAAGTGGTATCAAAGCCGTGTTGACTGTAGGACCGCTGACCTAGTAGCACTGGTCGTATTAAGGACTATTGACCTTCCCTCTCACCTTGACCTCTGATGTTACTTCAAAAGTCGGTCACCTCGACCAACCCTATGTTTTACTACATATATATGTACTATATTATGCCTTGTTAAAATTTTTATCTTATTCTGTCTATGGTTTACTCACTTGTCATATTAGTTCTGCTCTTACTCTTATGCTTACGGTGTCTTTTGTAGATGGCTCGTCTTAGACACACTGCACGTAAGTCGGTGATTCCTTTCCTGCCGTCTCGACTTGCGGAGCGTCCTCTGCACCGCACCGTGTCCGGTCAGTCGAGTCACCTGGAGAGGCTGCACCACCGCCTGCGTGAGGAGCAGGAACGCCGACGCCAGCACGGAGAGCAGCAGGGCTCTTCCTCCTCATCCCAGCATGAGGTAGAGTCCGTGAGGCCCCGTTCCTCTGTTGCCCAGCTGGAGGCGCCCCTTGCACCACCGCGGGACGCTCCGGCTGTTGGAGGAGGACCTGGAGGAGATCCCGACGACGACGACTCAGACCACAGCTCGGAGTCTTCTGAGCCGCAGGAGGCGGAAGGATGGGTCGCCCGACCCATCACCCGTGACGCCGCTCGCGGTTGTCACTTCCACGACGCACTCGACACCTTGCTGCGCCAGGCTTTCGACCGGCACACCTGGTCGATCGAGTATCGTTGTGTGGTTTACCAGCACAGTCGCGGGAGGTACCCGGACCGCTGGGAGGCTACCTGCCTAGTTCGCCGTCCGGAGGATGACCTCCGGGGTGCGGAGGCCGTTTCGGAGCACTATTCCATCTCCGAGAGGGACACTGCAGAGGCGGCTATGCAGGATGCAGCACGGCGTGCACTCTCTCAGTACTGTTCTTTGTTCGGTGGGGTGGCCGACGGTCTTAACCTTCGGTACTACCCCCGCCGCCCTACTGGCAGCACAGAGAGTGTGGTTGTCTCACCTGTTGGTGAGGCTAACCCTAGATTGAGCAGCACAGTCAACCTAGTCGCAGTGCTTAACACTGAGCTGGACCACTCTCTGGACGAGCTGAGCAGGGCTCGAACGGAGATTGCGGAGTTGCGTGCTGAGCTGGCAGAGCGCCATCACCAGGAGGGTGGTTCTCCCGCTCCTGTTGGGACTCAGCACCCATACCGCTCGCCGCCACGTGGTCACCACACTTATGGTTCCCCTGTCTGTAAGACCAGGATAGATTTGGATCCTTAGATCGTTAGCATCGAAGTTTGTAATAATTCTTAAGTCAGATGTCTCAGTCTTAGGTAGTCAGTTTAGTTTGCTTATCAGTTGCTTCCATTCAGTTTAGTTTGCTTATCAGTTGCTTGCATGCTTGTTATGATGAACTTGTGCTGGATTTGGATCTTTGTAATGACTGTTGCCAACCTGTGGGTTTCCCCTACAGTTTGGCTTAGCTAGTAATATTAATGAAGTCAGTTATTTAGTTGGGAAGCCATTTACTTCTACTTTCCTCCTTATCTGAGAAGCTGTGTTGAATCATTATGAGGATCAGTGAAGCTTTTTGTTCACTCAGTGTCATGAAGAATTCTGAATTCCCTTTTCTTATGCTGGAGGGTTGTAAGATCAATGCTGATGTATGAATGTCTTCCACAGATGTCTGACAACAGGCGCCGATGCAACAGGCGTGCTCAGCAAGAGCAGCATGACCAGCAGGAGGAGCACCAGAGGCAGCCTCCCCCGCCGCCCCCGATGACAGTGGAACAGATGTTCTTGATGCAGACTCAGGCAGTGCAGGCCATTGGGCAGACTCTGGCGGCCATGCAGCAGGCTCAACAGCAACCTCAACCCCAATTGCAAGTGCAGATGCCCCAGATGCCACGAGATAAGCGTGGTGAGTTCATGAGAGGGCACCCTCCTACCTTCGCCCATTCTGCTGACCCTATGGATGCAGAAGACTGGCTGCGCGCAGTGGAGAGAGAACTGCGCACCGCTCAATGTGACGACAGGGAGAAGGTTCTGTATGGCCCCCGTCAGCTAAGGGGAGCAGCCCAGTCCTGGTGGGAGTCCTACCTCGCCACCCATGCTGACCCCGAGGCCATCACCTGGGAGGAATTCAGTGAGAGTTTCCGCAGATACCATGTGCCAGAGGGACTGATGATCGTGAAGAAGGAGGAGTTTCTGGCTCTGAAGCAGGGACCCCTGTCTGTTAGTGAATACAGAGACAAATTTCTGCAGCTATCTCGTTATGCACCTGAGGATGTCAACACTGATGCTAAAAGGCAGTACAGGTTCATGAGGGGTTTGGTGGATCCCCTGCATTACCAGCTGATGAATCACACCTTCCCCACCTTCCAGCACCTGATTGATAGGGCAATTATGACTGAGAAGAAGCGTAAGGACATGGAAGATCGGAAGCGTAAGATGAGTGGACCCCAGACCGGAGGCATCAGCCGTCCACGTTTCTCAGGCGGTTCATCTCAGCAAGGCAGGCCTGGTCACCCACAAGGATATCAGAATCAGAACCAGCGTCCGCATCAGCAGCAGTTTCAGAGGCAGTATCAGCAGCAGCAGCAGTATCGTCAGAACAGCCAGCAGGGAGGTAATCAGTATCAGAAGCAGAACAACCAGGCACCTCGCCTTCCTGCCTCAGCAGCAAACCAGAGCAACCAGGCAGCCCCAGCACAAGGAGGAGGCAGAGGATGTTTCCACTGCGGAGAGCAAGGCCACTGGGCGATGCAATGCCCAAAGAAGGCGGCGCAGCAGCAGACCAACCCCAATGCTCCAACAAGGCAAGGTGTACTGCAGCCGGTAGCAGGCAATCGTAACCAAGCATACAACCGTGGAAAGGTGAACCACTTGGAGGCCGAAGCGATCCAGGATGCACCAGATGTGGCAGTAGGTATGTTTTCAGTCGAATCTCATCCCACGAAAGTGCTATTTGATACTGGTGCAACTCATTCATTTGTCACTGCAACCTGGGTAGAATTGCATAACATCTCAGTAGAGGCAATGATGCCGCCCATGAGGATTAATTCAGTTGGTGGCAAGGTGCAAACAGATAAAATATGCTCAAATATAAGGGTGGAAATAAGGGGGATAGGGTTCCCCAGTGACTTAATAGTAATAGACACCCCTGGGATAGATGTTATTCTAGGGATGAATTGGTTAATGAAGTATGAAGCGAATATTAGCTGTGACAAGAGGACCGTAACATTAAAGTCCCCGTCAGGAGAGGAGGTAGTGGCCGAGCTAAGGATGCCTAAATCAGCGGAGGGTGTCTGTCACCAGATCTCAGTTGATAGTAAGGAACCCAACCCGCTCGAGACTATCAAGGTAGTGTCGGACTTTCCGGACGTATTTCCCGAGGAGCTAACGGGCATGCCACCCGAGAGAAAGGTTGAGTTTGCCATAGAGCTTATCCCTGGTACCGCCCCCATTTCCAAAAGGGCCTACCGAGTGTCTGGACCAGAATTGGTGGAACTCAAGAAGCAGATAGATGAGATGTTAGAGAAGGGTTACATCAGACCAAGTACCTCGCCTTGGGCCGCTCCGGTGTTGTTTGTAGAGAAGAAAGATGGTACCAAAAGGATGTGCATAGACTACAGAGCCTTGAATGAAGTCACTGTCAAGAACAAGTACCCCCTGCCAAGGATAGAAGATTTGTTCGACCAGCTCAGAGGTGCCAGCGTATTCTCGAAGATAGATCTGAGGTCAGGCTACCATCAACTCAGAATCCGACCCTCGGACATACCGAAGACAGCATTCATCACCAAGTATGGGTTATATGAATTCACAGTTATGTCCTTTGGTTTGACAAATGCGCCAGCTTTCTTTATGTACCTGATGAACAGTGTGTTCATGGATTATCTGGACAAGTTTGTGGTAGTGTTTATCGATGACATTCTCATATATTCCAAAAGTGAGGAAGAGCATGTGGAGCATTTGAAGATGGTATTGCAAAGGCTACGAGGGCAACAGCTGTATGCCAAGCTAAGCAAATGCGAGTTCTGGATTCATGAAGTCTTGTTTCTGGGTCACATCATAAATCAAGATGGGTTGGCAGTGGATCCAAAGAAAGTGGCAGATATCCTGAACTGGAAAGCACCAAAGGATGTTCGTGGGATCAAGAGCTTCATTGGAATGGCTGGGTATTACAGGCGTTTCATCGAAGGCTTCTCAAAGATTGCTAGACCAATGACAGCATTACTAGCGAAGAAAGTTGAGTTTAAGTGGACCCAAAAGTGTCAGGAAGCATTTGAAGAACTGAAAAATAGATTGACTACAGCTCCGGTGTTAGTCCTGCCTGATGTTCACAAGCCATTCTCAGTGTATTGTGATGCTTCTTACACCGGATTGGGATGCGTGCTAATGCAAGAAGGAAGAGTTGTAGCATATTCATCTCGACAGCTGAAGATCCATGAGAAAAATTATCCCACACATGACCTGGAGTTGGCAGCAGTAGTTCATGCTTTGAAGACCTGGAGACATTACCTGTATGGGCAGAAGTGTGACATTTATACAGATCATAAAAGTCTGAAGTACATATTTACCCAGTCAGAGTTAAACATGAGGCAGCGAAGATGGTTGGAATTGATCAAAGACTATGAGTTGGAGATACATTACCATCCAGGCAAGGCCAACGTGGTTGCAGATGCTTTGAGCAGGAAGAGTCAAGTCAATATGTTGGCCATGTACCCAATGCCATATGAGTTAGCCAAGGAGTTCGACAGACTGAGTCTCGGTTTCCTGAACAGCACGCAAGGAGTAACAGTGGAATTAGAGCCCACCCTAGAGCGGGAGATCAAAGAAGGACAGAAGGATGATGAAAGCATCAACAAGATCCGGCAGCTAATCTTAGAAGGAAGAGGCAAAGACTTTCGAGAGGATGAAGAGGGGGTAATATGGTTCAAGGACCGATTGTGTGTCCCCGACCTCAAACCTATTCGGGAGCTGATCCTAAAGGAAGCTCATGAGACAGCCTACTCCATACACCCGGGAAGTGAAAAGATGTATCAGGATTTAAAGAGGAGGTTTTGGTGGTATGGCATGAAAAGAGAGATCGCAGAATATGTTGCCATCTGTGATAGCTGTCAGAGAACCAAAGCAGAGCATCAAAGGCCCGCCGGATTGTTGCAGCCATTGCGGATTCCTCAGTGGAAGTGGGATGAAATCGGGATGGATTTTATAGTTGGCCTACCTCGTACCCGGGCCGGTTATGATTCCATCTGGGTGGTTGTGGACCGATTGACAAAGGTGGCCCATTTCATACCTGTGAAGACCACATATACCGGAGCAACATTAGCTGAGTTATACATGTCACGGATAGTTTGCCTTCATGGTGTGCCGAAGAAGATAGTGTCAGATCGAGGAACGCAGTTCACCTCTCATTTTTGGCAGCAGCTACAAGAAGCTTTGGGCACCCATTTGAACTTCAGCTCGGCTTATCATCCGCAGACAGACGGTCAGACTGAAAGAACTAATCAGATCCTAGAGGATATGCTGAGAGCCTGTGCGTTGCAAGACAAGTCAGGATGGGATAAAAGGTTACCTTATGCAGAATTCTCCTACAACAATAGTTACCAAGCCAGCTTGAAGATGTCGCCGTTTCAGGCACTCTATGGACGGAGTTGTAGGACTCCACTGCATTGGGACCAGCCTGGTGAGAGACAGGTGTTTGGCCCCGACATTTTGCTTGAAGCCGAAGAGAACATCAAAATGGTTCGGGAGAATCTGAAGATAGCACAATCAAGGCAGCGAAGCTATGCGGACCGAAGGAGAAGAGAACTGAGTTTCGAAGTGGGGAATTTCGTCTATCTGAAGGTTTCACCTATCAGGGGAGTCAGAAGGTTCGGAGTTAAAGGCAAGTTAGCACCCCGGTACGTTGGACCATATCAGATTCAAGCAAAGCGTGGAGAAGTGGCTTATCAACTCGACCTACCAGAAAGTTTGTCGGCAGTACACAATGTGTTCCACGTGTCGCAACTGAAGAAGTGTCTACGAGTACCAGAAGAACAGTTGCCAGTGGAGGGTTTGGAAGTCCAGGAGGATCTGACATACATAGAGAAGCCAACGCAGATTCTGGAGTTTGCAGACAGAGTCACCCGGAGGAGTACCATCAGAATGTGCAAAGTCAGATGGGGTCACCATTCGGAGGAAGAAGCAACCTGGGAACGAGAAGATGACCTGAAAGCCAAATACCCTGAACTCTTTGCTGACCAACCCTGAATCTCGGGGGCGAGATTCTTTTAAGGGGGATAGGTTTGTAACACCCTGAATTTGGGGGTATAAAATTTCTTTGCTCATATTCACAAATTCAGGTGTTACTTTTCTTTTCTCATCCTTCCCCAATCTTTTCTTTCTCATTTATATAGGAGAAAATGCTTATTTTTATTTGTAATAGTGGTGTGATAGGTTAAACCCTAAGGGAGTATGAATTGTTGCATCATGTTGAACCCTAGATTTCACTTTTGTTTGGTGCATAATTCTCAAAAGGTCTAATTTGAATTTGGGGCTCATTTGAATTTGAATCAAATAGAATAAATAAAAGAAAAGGGAGAAACAATTCAGAATAAAAGAAAAAGGTAAATCAGCCCAGCCCCGCAGCCCCCTCGGCCTTTCGGCCCAGTAGGCCCATTCCGCGCGCGCTCACCCGCCCCCTCCTCTCTCTGCGCAGCGGGCCCGGCCTGTCGGCGCGGCCGCCCTCCGCGCACCCGCCTCCCTCTCTCACTGCTCGTCCGGCCCCACCTGTCGGCGCTGCCGCTTCCTCGCGCGCGCCCGCTCCCTCGCTCTCTCTCTGCCCGTGGACCCAACCCGTCAGCCCCGCTTCTCTCGCGCCCGCCTCCGCTCTCCTCTCTCTCTCTGCTCGCGGGCCCGGGCTGTCAGCCCTGTCTTCCTCGCGTAACCGCCGCCGAGTCGCGCGCGCCCGCGGTCTCCGCGCCCACGTCGCGCGTGGGGAGCTCACCCCACCTCGCCCTCGGCCACTTGAGCCCCGAGCCCCACTCGCCCTCGCCCCCTCCCTCATTTGCGCACCAACCGGCCCCCTCTCTCGCCCTCCCCCTCGCTGCGCGCGCGCGCAGAGCACCGCCGCCATAACCCCCGCCGTCCCGAGCCCGGTTCCTCGTCGCCGGTGGAGCTCCGCCGCGCCCGTAGCCCCGGTGAGCTCCGCTCTGGCGTCCGCAACCCGGAACGCGCCCCAATTCCCTCTTCCCCTCCCTAATTCTCTCTGCCCGCGCTCACCCGTCGTCCGCCGTGCAGCCGCCGCCGTCGCCTCGGGCCACCGTCGCGTCTCCGTCGCTGCCGAGAGGTCCCTGGGTTTCGCCGTGAGGTAAGGAACCTCTCCCGCCCCTATCACCCTTTGTCTTGCTCTCTGTTGCGTTCGATTGCTCGCCGGAGTAGAGAAACCCCGCCGCCGAGCCGCCCCGCCGTGAATAGCCCCCCTCCGGTGCCTCTGCCCCGACCCAGAGCCCACCAATGGAGTCCCTGTGCCCTCCCTAGCCTCCCCGACCACTCGGATTGCCCCAGAGCCCCGCCAGTCGCCCGCTTCCCTCGTCTCCGGCGAGCTCCTCGCCGCGAGGACGGGCGCCGCCGTCTTAACCAGCTGGGGAAGGAGACGGGAGTCAGCCGCCCCATCCCCGCCGTCTATCTCAGATCGGACGGCGCGAATTCAATTAACCCGAACCCAATCTCAACCGTCCGCCGGAGATCCAACGGCCCAGGCCCGTTTCCCCCTCACCCCGTCTCTCTGCCCGCTAGGCCCCGCTCGTCAGTCCGCCCGCGCGCGCTGTCCGCCCGGCCCCGCCTGTCAGCCGTCTCGCCCGCGTCCGCGCTTGCTCTGCCCGCTGGACCCCGCCTGTCAGTCGCCCGCGCCCGCGCTGTCCGCCCGGCCCCGCCTGTCAGCCGCCCAGACCGCCGCGCGCCCGCGCGCCCGCCCGCAGGATCTAATCCTGATCGTCCGTTTGAGATCCAACGGCTGTAGGCGCTCGATACCGCTTCGCTCGCGCAATTTCTTAAAGAGCCCCCCTGATTTCTGGATTTTGCGCCCGCCGTCCCTGGTTTTTCGCAGTTAAGTCCTCAGCCCTTTTATTTAATTCAAAATAGGTCCTTAGGGCATATTTTTAACCCCTAAACTTGTAAAATTCATAACTTTGTCATATGAACTCCAAATTAGGTGCTTCAAATTGCAAAATGTTCATAATATTATTATCTATCTGTTTATGCAATGTTTCCCTGCTGTTTCCATGTATTAATTAATAGCTAATCACTAGGATAGGACTAAGACTATTGAAACCTCATTTAGGATAATTGGAAATAAGTAGACTTTAATAAAAGTTGGGTTACTTAAGTTTGTGGACTTAAACACTTAAGTTTAGAAACTCAAACCAGATAATTATTTAATCCCACCACCAACTTGGACCTGATTAGTAGATAGTTAATCACTTTGTGTAACCCTCTACCCCCAGACCTAGGGAACTTTAGAGTGCCTATCCCTTTTCTGTTATGAACTTGTGACCCCTCTCTGCTGCATATGTTTGGTATATTGTTTGTGTCTGTTATTTTCCCAAGTGCATAGTGTGAATGATTGCTTTGCGTAGACAACGAGCAGTCTGTGTTTCCCGAGGCAGTTGCAGAGGAAGTCCCTGATCAGCAGCTTGGTGAAGGCAAGTGTCCTCAGTCCCATTATGTCCCATTTACTTTATAATACACTGTCCCGCATTACTTACTTGAAACCTAAGGATTGACTAGCTTTACACTTTACTTTATCCTTGATGACCTTATGGGCTATTATGGTTAGCATTCTGCTACTGCCTTAACTTAATCAATGAACATGATGTGAATATTTATGATACTGTTATCCTGGTTATGTTGATGATCTTGTGATACTCTAGGGGGCTCAGGCTGTTTCCTGAGTACCTCTCCGTAAGGACCTGTTCGTTGAGAGACCACCCGGGATAACAGTGCAACCATGAGGGTGAAATGGGGCACCCTTAGCTAAATAATTAGAGGAACTAGAGGTGTAGTTGCTTCGCCGTCGTGCCGTCAATGGGGTCCAGGCACAGTGCTTGCTCTGCCGAGGCTGAGTGCCGAGGTTCTTTCGTTTCGCTTTTGTTAGTCACTCTCCTGCGGGGAGGAGTACTGTGTTTATCAAACTGGAGAAACCTAACGAGCAGCTATGATCTCTAGGGAATCTTTGTAAAAGCTACGTAGTGATACCCTGCTGGACCACCTAGGTAGTGGTCAATGGGGATTAGCTCTCCCCGGGCAGAAAGGGCATCATGGCTCATGGGTAAAGTGTGCGACCTCTGCAGAGGGTAGTGAAACTGATATATCAGCCGTGCTCACGGTTAAGAGCAACCTTGGGATCCTCTTTGATTAGAGATACAAATGGTTCGAGATACAAGGATTATGTTATGATTTTGGTTCGAATATGATGATGTTGTTCCTCGATGAGGAAAGGGTTCATGGGCTGGTTAATGATAAAATCTGGCTTCTACTAATGATAAATACCTGACCAACTAAAAGCAACTGCTTGAGCCTAACCCCACATAAAGCTAGTCCACTTCAGCCAAACGGGACATTTGCTGAGTACGTTGATGTGTACTCATCCTTGCTTTACCACAACACACCAGGTTGTCCGCATTGTAACCACTGCTCCGGAGAAGATGAAGCCGTGGCAGGAGACTTCCAGGAGTTTCAAGACTACGATGAATTCTAGGTGTGGGTTGGCGGCAACCCCCAGTCAGCTGCCTGTGAAGGCCTTTTATTTACTGCGTTTCGCTTAGCACTTTGATTTAACTGTTAAGTTGATGTCTATGAGGATGTCTATGACTCTGTGATGTAATAAGTTTTTACTCTTTTATGTTATCATTCGAGCATTGTGCGATGATGTTCATTTATGTAATCGCTGTGTACGTGAGTTCTGATCCTGGCACGTACATAGTTCGCATTCGGTTCGCCTTCTGAAACCGGGTGTGACAATGGCACATCGTCAAAAGTGCACGCAACGAGTTCTAACACGATTCTGGGATGGCGCGTCACCCAAACTGCACGAAATGAGTTCTAACAGGATTCTGGGATGGCGCATCACCCAAATTGCACGAAACGAGTTCTAACATGATTATGGGATGACGCGTCAGCCAAAATGCGCGAAACGAGTTCTAACGCGATTCTGGGATGGCGCTTCACCCAAACGGCACGAAATGAGTTCTAACAGGATTCTGGGATGGCGCATCACCCAAATTGCGCAAAACGAGTTCTACCACGATTCTGGGATGGCGCGTCGCCCAATGTGCATGAAACGAGTTCAAACATTATTCTGGGATGGCGCGTCGCCCAAATTTCGCGAAACGAGTTCTAACACGATTCTGGGATGGTGCGTCAGCCAAACTGCACGAAATGAGTTCTGACATAATTCTGGGACGACGCGTCGCCCAAATTGCGCGAAACGAGTTCTAACACGATTCTGGGAAGGCGCATCACCCAAAGTGCACGAAACGAGTGCTACCACGATTCTGGGATGGCGCGTACCCAAATTGCGTGAAACGAGTTCTAACATGATTCTGGGATGGCGCGTCGCCAAAATTGCCCGAAACGGGTTCCAACATGATTCTGGGATGGTGCATCGCCCAAAGTGTGTGAAACGAGTTCTAACACGATTCTGGGATGGTGCGTCGCCCAAATTCCGCGAAATGAGTTCTAACATGATTCTGGGATGGCGCGACGCCCAAATTTGCGTGAAACGAGTTCTAACATGACTCTGGAATGCTGCGTCACCCAAATTGCTTGAAATGAGTTCTAACTTGATTCTGGGATGACGCTTCAGCCAAACTGCGCGAAACGAGTTTTAACATGATTCTGGGATGGCGCATCGCCCATAGTGCGCTAAACGAGTTCTAACATGATTCTGGGATGGTGCGTCACCCAAATTGCGCAAAACAAGTTCGAACATGGTTCTGGGATGGCGCGTCACCCAAATGCGTGAAACAAGTTCTAACATGATTCTGGGATGGTGCGTCGCCCAAATTGCACGTAACGAGTTCTAACATGATTCTGGGATGGCGCGACGCCCAAAGTGCGTGAAACGAGTTCTAACACGGTTCTGGGATGGCGCGTCGCCCAAATTGCACGAAACGAGTTCTAACATGATTCTGGGATGGCGCGTCGCCCAAAGTGCGCGAAACGAGTTCTAACACGATTCTGGGATGGTGCGTCACCCAAATTGCGCGAAATGAGTTCTACCAGGATTCTGGGATGGCGCATGGCCCAGAGTGCGTGAATCGAGTTCTAACATGATTCTGGGATGGTGCGTCGCCCAAATTGCGCGAAACGAGTTCTAACATGATTCTGGGATGGCGCGACGCCCAAATTACGCGAAACGAGTTCTAACATGATTCTGGGATGGCGCGTTGCCCAAATTGTGTGAAACGAGTTCTAACACGATTCTGGGATGGCGCGTCCCCCAAACTGCGCGAAACGAGTTCTAACATGATTCTGGGATGGCACATCGTCAAAAGTGCACGCAACGAGTTCTAACACGATTCTGGGATGGCGCGTCACCCAAACTGCACGAAATGAGTTCTAACAGGATTCTGGGATGGCGCATCACCCAAATTGCACGAAACGAGTTCTAACATGATTATGGGATGACGCGTCAGCCAAAATGCGCGAAACGAGTTCTAACGCGATTCTGGGATGGCGCTTCACCCAAACGGCACGAAATGAGTTCTAACAGGATTCTGGGATGGCGCATCACCCAAATTGCGCAAAACGAGTTCTACCACGATTCTGGGATGGCGCGTCGCCCAATGTGCATGAAACGAGTTCAAACATTATTCTGGGATGGCGCGTCGCCCAAATTTCGCGAAACGAGTTCTAACACGATTCTGGGATGGTGCGTCAGCCAAACTGCACGAAATGAGTTCTGACATAATTCTGGGACGACGCGTCGCCCAAATTGCGCGAAACGAGTTCTAACACGATTCTGGGAAGGCGCATCACCCAAAGTGCACGAAACGAGTGCTACCACGATTCTGGGATGGCGCGTACCCAAATTGCGTGAAACGAGTTCTAACATGATTCTGGGATGGCGCGTCGCCAAAATTGCCCGAAACGGGTTCCAACATGATTCTGGGATGGTGCATCGCCCAAAGTGTGTGAAACGAGTTCTAACACGATTCTGGGATGGTGCGTCGCCCAAATTCCGCGAAATGAGTTCTAACATGATTCTGGGATGGCGCGACGCCCAAATTTGCGTGAAACGAGTTCTAACATGACTCTGGAATGCTGCGTCACCCAAATTGCTTGAAATGAGTTCTAACTTGATTCTGGGATGACGCTTCAGCCAAACTGCGCGAAACGAGTTTTAACATGATTCTGGGATGGCGCATCGCCCATAGTGCGCTAAACGAGTTCTAACATGATTCTGGGATGGTGCGTCACCCAAATTGCGCAAAACAAGTTCGAACATGGTTCTGGGATGGCGCGTCACCCAAAATGCGTGAAACAAGTTCTAACATGATTCTGGGATGGTGCGTCGCCCAAATTGCACGTAACGAGTTCTAACATGATTCTGGGATGGCGCGACGCCCAAAGTGCGTGAAACGAGTTCTAACACGGTTCTGGGATGGCGCGTCGCCCAAATTGCACGAAACGAGTTCTAACATGATTCTGGGATGGCGCGTCGCCCAAAGTGCGCGAAACGAGTTCTAACACGATTCTGGGATGGTGCGTCACCCAAATTGCGCGAAATGAGTTCTACCAGGATTCTGGGATGGCGCATGGCCCAGAGTGCGTGAATCGAGTTCTAACATGATTCTGGGATGGTGCGTCGCCCAAATTGCGCGAAACGAGTTCTAACATGATTCTGGGATGGCGCGACGCCCAAATTACGCGAAACGAGTTCTAACATGATTCTGGGATGGTGCGTCACCCAAATTGCGCGAAACGAGTTCTAACACGATTCTGGGATGGTGCATCGCCCAAATTACGCGAAACGAGTTCTAACACGATTCTGGGATGGTGCATCACCCAAATTGCGCGAAACGAGTTCTAACAGGATTGTGGGATGGCGCATGGCTCAGAGTGCATGAATCGAGTTCTAACATGATTCTGGGATGGTGCGTCGCCCAAATTGCGTGGAACGAGTTCTAACATGATTCTGGGATGGCGCGACGCCCAAATTGCGCGAAACGAGTTATAACATGATTCTGGGATGGCGCGTCACCCAAATCGCGCGAAACGAGTTCTAACATGATTCTGGGATGGCGCGTCACCCAAATCGCGTGAAATGAGTTCTAACACGATTCTGGGATGGCACATCACCCAAATTGCGCGAAAGAAGTTCTAACACGATTTTGGGATGGCGCGTCACCCAAATTGCGCGAAACGAGTTCTAACACGATTTTGGGATGGCGCGTCAGCCAAACTGCGCGAAACGAGTTCTAACATGATTCTGGGATGGCTCGTCGCCCAAAGTGCGCGAAATGAGTTCCAACACGATTCTGGGATAGCGCGTCGCCCAATTTGCGTGAAACGAGTTCTAACATGATTCTGGGATGGCGCGTCGCCCAAATTGTGCGAAACGAGTTCTAACACTATTCTGGGATGGCGCGTCCCCCAAACTGCGCGGAACGAGTTCTAACATGATTCTGGGATGACACATCGTCAAAAGTGCACCCAACGAGTTCTAACACGATTCTGGGATGGCGCGTCACCCAAACTGCACGAAATGAGTTCCAACAGGATTCTGGGATGGCGCATCACCCAAATTGCGCGAAACGAGTTCTAACATGATTCTGGGATGGCGCGTCAGCCAAACTGCGCGAAACGAGTTCTAACGCGATTCTAGGATGGCGCGTCACCCAAACTGCACGAAATGAGTTCTAACAGGATTCTGGGATGGCGCATCACCCAAATTGCGTGAAACGAGTTCTACCACGATTCTGGGATGGCGCGTCGCCCAAAGTACATGAAACGAGTTCTAACATTATTCTGGGATGGCACGTCGCCCAAATTTCGCGAAACGAGCTCTAACACGATTCTGGGATGGTGCGTCAGCCAAACTGCACGAAACGAGTTCTGACATGATTCTGGGACGGCGCATCGCCCAAATTGCGCGAAACGAGTTCTAACACGATTCTGGGAAGGCGCATCGCCCAAAGTGCACGAAACGAGTTCTACCACGATTCTGGAATGGCGCGTACCCAAATTGCGTGAAACGAGATCCAACATGATTCTGGGATGGCGCGTGTGACACCCCAGTGTCACTCAGGGTTTTTCTCAAAAAGCCAAACCAAGAGCCATCATTTTATGTGAACCAAAGTAAGCATGTGCATCAAAATAACTTAAGTAATAATGAAGTCACCAAGTTCATACTTAAAAGTGTCATGATCAAAGCAATTAAGTCCCTTAAAAGATCAGATTGTACAACCCTAGTTTAAAAATCCTAAATGAGCCCCATGAGCAAAATTCAAAAAATAAGAAAAAGGGAGTGAAAAGTTTAAAATTTTGAGTTGAGCCAATTATAAAAATTGAAGTATATCTAATGGGCAACAAGAAAGGTTGAGAAAGCTTAGCCAAAATAACTCAAATAAAACCCCAAATCAAGCTTTCCATGTGTGGACTTAATGAGAATTCTGAAATTCAGATTTCTGAAATTCAGACCTTGAGCCAAAGATCAGGGATGTTCACCTTGATCCCTAACTCAAATCCTAATGGCCCCATTGACAAAAATGTGCCTAACTAACCCCTCTGTCGTGTGCCAGAAGATGGCATTGGGACGCGAGCCCTAGACACGACTAAACCTTGGATTTGCCTCGGATTTGCGCAAGGAGACAGACCAGATTTCCTGGCTCCATATCTCTGCAACCAGTAGGCAAAATCCTATGACCCCCACACAAGATTGGTAGCTTGTAGGGAGGGGAAGAGGTTTTGTGCATTGACCAAGGCGAGAGCAGGCTCGGATGAGCGACTACACGCGCCAGAGCTTGGGCAGAACGCGCGCTCACACGTGTTCGACCCTGGTCGGCACGCCAGAGCTCGCCCAACCCGCGCGCGCGCTCCCCGGCGTTCGGTCAAGTCCGCCGCGCGCTCACGCCCTCGGCCGTGCCCGCCCGCGCCTATAAAGCCTCCCCAGGCGCGCCTCACTTCGCCCCGCACTCACCCTCGTCGGCCAGCCGCTTTCCTTAGCTCCGGCGAGCTTGATTTCCGCCCGCCATTGCCGCCCGAGCTTCGGCCACCGTGGCCAGCTCCCTCCAGCCACCCTCAAGTCAAGCCAGTGCTTCGGCCAGCTCCACCAGCAGCCCGTGAAGCTTGCCAAGCCCTCGGACCCAGCCGGACTTCACCGGAGGCCCGAGATCGACTTCACTGGACTTCGGTCTTCCGCCGCCGCGCGTGGACCGAGCTATCCAGTGAGTCTCCGCCCAATTCCTCTCGCTCATGTCTTCTCTGGCATCCCGTGGACCTCCCTGACCCATTTGATTGAACTATCTCGCCGTGACCAGGCCGGTCTCCTCGCCGCCGACGAGCATCCCCGCCTGCGCGCGTGGACCGACCGACTCCGGCCATCTCCGACGGCGTTCCGCACACCGTTGTGATCCCCAGGACCTCTCCTTCATCCTCGACCTCTTCACCGGACTAGTCTCGCCGCCGGTAAGCCCCTCCGCCCTTTTCCCCGCCGCGGCTACTGTTTACGTTAAACTAAGGACCTCGGGTTAGGAGGTGAAGAACCCGAGGGGTTTTCTGTAATGTCAGAGACTCTGGTGAATAGTAGCCTAAGGACTGATTCGCGAGGAAAAACTTAGAAAACCGCCAGGGACCCCAGTGCAAAGTAGATTTTCTTTTAAACCGATTCTGATATTCTTTTTAAATAACCAGGGAACTTGTAAAATTCATAACTTGATGAATTCTTAATCAAAAAATGTCAAACCAATTTTGCTAGCCCCTGTATATTATAATCTATCATTTAAAAATAGTAGACCTTATGCCTTCTGTTCAAAATTTTAGAGTTTAAAATTAAAAACAGAAACCCACTAAACCTTATTTAATCAAGGAAAATTAGTTTTTCTTCTGTGCTAGACTTAAGAAAATTTGTAGATGTTTATACCCTATTTAGACACTGTTTAAAAATAATGGGAACCCCAGCATTAGAAATTATGATGTAGTTCCTCATTTGATGATGTTTTGTCCAAAACTTAGAGAAAATCAGAAAGGTATCAGAAATTAATGAACAGTGATTAATATTATTTTTCCTAGTTTACTTATGTAACAGAGAACTTAGGAAAAATACAGAGACCATTAATTTGGATCAAGGTTAAATTAAAATGAATTGTTTAGCCTAAATAAGACTGAAAATCAATTATTAAAGAGGCAAAACTATAACCAAAATGCTTAACAAAAATCCAGTGAACTTATAACCACCAGAACCCCACTACAAAAATACAGAGCACCTCAGCCCAACTTTTTAAGTAAGGAAAATAAATACATGATGAAAATAAGGCATTTTCCCAATAATTCTTGAACAACCTCAAATATTGTGATAATGGGCAACCAAAAATTAGCTAAGTCCATGATGAGGTGAACTACCAGAGAAAAATGCAAACCCATGAAAAGGAGGCAAACTCTTACCAATTGCTAATGATTTAAGAGAAAAGCCATTTAATTCAAATAATGCATACCACCCCTTCCCTTAAGCAAAAAGATGCCAAACTTCAGAATGATTGCTCTTGCACAAAACAATAACTAAGAAAAATAAGAACTCTGTTGTTTGATATTTTTCAAATATAGTGGTAGTAGAAAGCACCTATTTGGCTAGAAACTTGAGAAAACCATAGAAAAATAATTAAAAGGTACTAATGACTAGAAATTTGTATCAAGTCATGTTATAACACCTAAAAGCCAGCAAAAATAAGTTCTGAAGAATTACCCACTGTTAAATAGTAGTTGTAGTTCAAAGCACCTCTTCTACCTTAGAATTTAGTAATTTTGTGCAGAGAAAACTATTCACTTTCTGATCCCCAAATTTTAAGAAAGAGAAACACACACCAGTAGCAAGCCACTGTAATTTTTACAGAATTTTTAGAATTTTTTAGGCAACTTGTAGTTCAAACCTACTCCAAAACAATAAAGAGAATAAAGAAAAAGGAAAGAAGAAATAAACCCCACCTCAATCAGTCTAACTTGAGTACTTATCATTTGTCCCTAAAAGATTTAAAAAGAATTCAGTGGAACCCCAAAAGTAAACCTACCATTTACCTTAGCTAAATTTGAACTAGTTTACCAAGTATACCACCCAAGGGTCTTGCATAAGTAAAGATTACTTTGTTTAACTCAAGAAAGATCATACACCTTTTAAGTTGTGATTTCTAAAAGCACATATCATATCATGCATATATCTTACGCATTGCATTCATTAGATTGTAATCTAGCCGACGGAGAGTACGTGCTCATCCTCGAGCAAGGACCTGTCCAAGAGGAGGACCAGGAGCAGGCTTCAGAGGCTGCTATTGAGGATCTCCCCGCAGCCCCAGCAATTGAAGGCAAGCCCCGGTTTTATGCATAACCTATTAATTATGTTATTTTACTACACTTAATGCTTGTAGGATTGTAATGTGCACTTAAGTGTAGGAGTTGCTTGAAACCTCTAGATTGCATGAACTTAGGATTCCCTTTTGAGATGAATACTAGTATGTTAGGCCGAGTAGCTGCTTGCTAATCAGGATCTCGGTAGAAGTCGAGTGATTTTTCTAGCACTCGCGCGAGGTCAGGAATTGATTGTATTCCTCTTGATAATGGGATATATGTTGGTCTATGGACTTGGATCCAGGGAGGATGCCTTGTCCATGAGACGGGAAAATGAATTAAGGATTAATGTGTGGATACCTGAGTCAAGCTTTTGAACGTACTAAACACATGCCGGGAAAAATGGTAACCGGTAAACCTAGTACCTGAGTGAAGCCGGGCGCGGACTTTATCCCTCATGCGACCTGAGACTGGTTCTCCCATGCTAGCTATGGTGGGTACAAGTGCGGTCACTGCACGGCGGCAGCCGGGGTCAGTGGAGCATTGTATGCCAAGGCGGTGAGGCCTGGACGCGAACGGGGAATCGATGGGGACGGTTGTCATGTGTAGGGTCAGAGTACCCTGACATGCCGTGTGTTTAGGTTTACCTTGCAAGGTTTAAAAACTCGATTCGAATCGTCTGCTTCTCGCAGCTAATGAGACTGCTTGATTCCTTGTACTGCATCGAGTAAGAAGTGAAATGTGGTTACATGAGATAACTTGTTGATTGAATTAATTGATTGTTACCATGTATGCTTAGAAGGAGCAAATCTAGCTAAGTTAATGATGGTAGAAATTGAAAAGCTAAAAGATGATTGTAGAAACAGCTAGTGCTTTTGGCAAACCAAACCCCTCAGCCAAACAGCTGCATAGTCTAGAGGTAGAGGAGTAGACTCCTCACACCGGGTAAGTCTAGCTGAGTATTAGTATACTCAGCCTTGCTTGTGGCACCATTTTTGCAGGTACCATGCAGGATTTGATTGATGGTGTGACTTGGCCTACCACCCTGCCACCGGGTTGGACGGTCGAGTGGGACGTTGCTCCGGCAGGAGAGGAGCATGAGGAGTAGTGGGCTAGGCCTTGCTCATTTCCTCATTACCGACGACATCGATTATCCGCTGCACTTTACTTAATGAACTTTATTTGCTACTCCAAAACTCCGATTTATGTAATAATTCAGTACTTAATTTGAGGATTCCTGTTTTATTGTATTTCTTCTGTGACTCACCTTCGAGTGAGATTGTGGAATTTGATCCTGATTAAGTGGCTCTATCAGACTAGATCTGAAGGACTGACGGGTTATTCCGATTTAAGTGTGTCACGGCCCTTGAGGCATGACTTAGGCACTTAA
Source organism: Zea luxurians (assembly GCA_029449295.1). NCBI lineage: Eukaryota > Viridiplantae > Streptophyta > Magnoliopsida > Poales > Poaceae > Zea > Zea luxurians. Next base: position 10,296,601 of record JAOPSE010000038.1, read on the forward strand.
GCTGGAATAATTCGGGTGGTTCTGCCACAGCTGGTATCGGAGCAAATTTCACCACAGAGAAGGACAATAAACCATGAATACCAATTTTCAAAACCTAAAACTTGCTTAGAGACTGCTAAGGATCGTCAGGACTAGACCGCTAGACCTAGGACGAAAGGCCTTAGGCATAGAGGGAAATAGGTGGCTAATTAATTAGGCCCCGTGGGCCAATACTTATATTTTAGGATGCCCTAAAAAGGGACCCTATTTTCTTTTTGAGAGGCAACGTTTCTTCCAGCATGCATGCATTATAAAACATAAAGAGGAATTAAAATTTAAGCTAACCCTTTTTCTTTAAAACCATCCGGGCTCTCTTTTTCTTTTTCCTTCCACCATAATCTTTATCTTTGATTCCCTTCCGCAGATGAATTCACCCACCCCCGCCAGTGGAGGAGATTCTCGTTTTAGTTCTGACTTCCTTTCTCGCGATGGCTTTCCTTCCATCTTGTGGGAAGTGCTTAACTCCGCCGGTTACCCTACGCCCCCTTTGTACACGGTGCAATTGTATGAGGAGCATCGGGTACCTCGTTGTCGGGTCTGGCTGACTTTGGAGGCTCATCCCCTTCAGCCGGGTTGGCGTTCTCTTGACTCTGAGACGATTGGACTCAGGACGGACGACACCGTGGAGGCAGCAGCCATGAAGGCTCTGACGACTTTCTGTGGCTACCATCCCCTGGAGATGGTGATGCACCCTTTGGGGCTCTTCCCTGCTGAGAGGAAGGATGATCCCATGTGGTGTAACCGCGTGAGCCATGTGAAGGACGTGTGGGCCATGTATCCTGACTTGGTTGGGAGGGTCACTGTTCAGTGCATGAGTGCGCTGTACCGCCTTCAGGCCCTTCAGAGCGATGCTATGACACTTCTTACTAACACCGCTCGGACTGCCAAGCTCACTCTCGACAGTCGGGAAGATTTTGTGGTCGACCTATCCACAGAGTTGGTGGAGAAGGATCTGCAGGTGGAGAGGCTGAACCAGCGTATCGCTACCCTAGAGCAGCAAGTGGAGATCCGAGACAACACTATTGATGTCTTGGAGAACCAACTTCACGATGTGCAGAGGGAACTCGAGGAAGCAAATGACCACTTGGACATGCACCACCTGGAGATGGAGGCCAATGAAGCAGGAAGCGAGGGAGAAGAGGCTCCCGAGGAGCTAGGACCAGCCCCTGGTGCCAATGGGACTACCTCCGCAATGCCCCCTTCACCCGCATCCAGTGTCGCTTCCACCGCTCAGGGTTAAGCAGTTGCTTTGACGTTTTTAGGTGGATAGAAACCTATGCGAGCTTAGTAGTATCACATTTTGGACTAGGCTTGTGGGTACTTTCCCCTGATTAATGTAACCCTGTGAACTTTTGAAATCTGTGGGATATTTGTCACCATGTTATCTTCATTTCGAACCTAATATTATGATTATGGCATTTTTCCTTCCATATGAAATGATATTTTGCCGTTCGAAATTGTGAGTTGGGATAACAATGGCGACAATCTCTGTTTTCAGATGGCAGCTAGGCAGCGTCGCGGGCAGAACGAGCAGGTTCCCCCGCCACCTCCCCCAGCTCCCACAGTGCAGGAGCTGATGGCCCAGCAGAATGAGATTCTGCGACAGCTCTTGCAGCGCCAGCCCCACCCCCAGCAGCATGGTGGAGGCCAGCCTCAGCGACCTCCGGCTATGGCAACATACCAGGAGTTTCTGAGCACGCAGCCGCCCTTGTTTGCCAAGGCAGAGGATCCGTTGGACGCCGACGTATGGCTTCGCGTCGTCGAGTCCAAGTTTCCCCTCCTCACGGGAGACTGCCCTGATGCTACCAAGACCCGCTTCGCCGCGCAGCAGCTTCGCGGATCTGCTCGGACTTGGTGGGATCACTTCCGTGTTATGCTCCCCGCTGATCGTGAGGTATCTTGGGAGGAATTCAAGACTGCCTTCAGAGGACACCACATTCCAGCTGGCATTCTTGATCGGAAGTTGAATGAATTTCTGGCCCTCAATCAAGGAACCCGCACGGTACTGCAGTATGCGCAAGCCTTCAATGACTTATGCCAGTATGCAGGGTATCATGCTGATTCTGATGAGAAGAAGAGGGATCGCTTCCGCAGGGGTCTCAATACCAAACTGCGGGAACGACTCAACACTGTCCGGGCTGATAGCTTCAATGAGTTGGTCAACATGGCCATCTCTCAGGAGGATTGCATTGTTGCTCACCGGGCAGAGAAGGAGAGAAAGGCACCAATGGCAGCACCATCCGCTCAGGCTCAGAGGTTCCGGATTGTTTCCCACAACCAGAGCAGGGGTTTTCAGCAGCAGGCAGGCAGATGGGTGATCAGGCCACCTCAGCAGCAGCAGCAGCCGGCACTCAACCGCTACCCAGCTCCCACCCCACGGAACAATCAGCCTCAGCAGCAGCAGCAGTTCCGCCAGGGCAATGGGAACAAGTGTTTCACTTGTGGCAATGTGGGCCACTATGCCAAGAATTGTCCCAGGAACCAGCAGAGGCAGATGCCAGCACCGAATCAAGACAAGGGAAGAAAGCAGAAGGTGCAAGTCAGGCAAGGGAAGCTCAACTTCACTGCTCTTGAGGAAGTGCCAGAAGGAGCTCCTATCATGACTGGTATCTTTTCAGTTTATAATCAACCTGCTTTAATTCTATTTGATTCTGGTGCATCCCATAGTTTCATTAGCCAAAAGTTCAGTGCTAATTGCAAACTGCCATTCTCTCACTCAAAAGGGTCATTCATGATAGTCACACCTGGGGGTAAAATTGCAACTAATCAATTAAACCAAAGTGTGCCTATTCAACTGGGAAGCCACATTATCAAAACCACTCTTCTTGTGTTGGGATTGGAAAATGTGGACATTATTCTAGGGGCAAATTGGATGACCTTGCACCAAGTTGTGCTGGATGTAGCCAGCCGTACCGTGGAAGTTAATTCTCCTTTCTGCGGGAATTTCACCTTGATTTTGCCTAGTCGGGGTTCTTCTCAGTCATGTGCTTTCTCTATGACAGAGATACCCCTGAAGAAGATCCCAGTGGTCTGTGAGTATGCAGATGTCTTTCCTGATGAATTGCCAGGAATGCCACCGGACCGGGATATTGAATTCGCCATCGAGTTGCAACCGGGAACGGCCCCAATTTCCAAAAGGCCCTACCGAATGCCACCCGCTGAGTTGGCAGAGTTGAAGAAGCAATTGCAAGAGTTGCTGGATAAGGGTTTTATTCGCCCAAGCACTTCGCCTTGGGGATGTCCAGCATTGTTTGTGAAGAAGAAGGATGAAAGCTTGAGGCTGTGTATAGATTACCGCCCTCTTAATGCGGTAACTATCAAGAACAAGTATCCTTTGCCTCGTATTGATGTTCTCTTTGACCAGTTGGTCGGGGCCAAGGTATTCTCCAAGATAGACCTTCGCTCTGGCTACCATCAGATCAAAATACGAGCAAGTGATATTCCGAAGACGGCATTCTCAACCAGATATGGGCTATATGAATTCTTGGTGATGTCATTCGGGCTGACAAATGCACCAGCATATTTCATGTATCTGATGAATTCTGTTTTCATGCCGGAATTGGATAAGTTCGTGGTGGTTTTCATCGATGATATTCTGGTGTACTCAAAGAACGAAGAAGAACATGTCGGGCATTTGCATGTAGTGCTTCAACGTCTGCGAGAGCACCACCTTTATGCCAAGTTATCCAAGTGTGACTTTTGGCTAAAGGAAATCAAATTCTTGGGTCACACTATCTCTCAAGCTGGAATAGCTGTTGATCCTGATAAAGTGCAAGAGGTGATGAACTGGAAGCCACCAACGACTGTTCGTCAGATTCGGAGTTTTCTGGGATTAGCTGGTTATTACCGAAGATTTATTCCGGACTTCTCTCGAATTGCGAAGCCTATTACTGAGTTGCTGAAGAAAGAAGTCAGATTTGTGTGGAGTCAGAAGTGCGAAGATGCTTTCCATGCATTAAGGCAGCATCTGACCATGGCACCAGTATTGGCGCAACCCGACAGCAGCAAACCTTTTGATGTATATTGTGATGCCTCGGGCACCGGGCTAGGTTGTGTCTTGATGCAAGACAACCGAGTCATCGCTTATGCTTCAAGAGCACTCAGGCCTCACGAGCAAAATTACCCCACTCATGACCTTGAGTTAGCAGCAGTGGTTCATGCATTGAAGATGTGGAGGCACTATCTAATGGGAACCCACTGCAACATCTTCACTGATCATAAGAGCCTTAAGTACATTTTTACTCAGGCTGATCTTAACATGAGGCAGAGAAGATGGCTAGAGCTGATCAAGGATTATGACCTGGAGGTACATTATCACCCAGGAAAGGCTAATGTGGTAGCTGATGCCTTGAGTCGGAAGTTGCAGTGCAACTGTGTTCTGATGGATTCTCGCATTAACACCTTGTGTGATGAGTTGAGCAAGATGCAAATTGAAGTGATTTCTTCTGGTTCCTTGTCTCATATTCCTGTTGAGCCAGCTTTGCAAGACCAGATTATCATGGCCCAGCTCAGTGACAAGGGAGTGCAAATTATCAAGAAGAATCTCCATCAGAAGGTTGAGAAGTATAATTGTTTCCGCCAGGATGAGAAGGGTGTGTTATGGTTCAAAAACAGATTGGTAATTCCTAAAGACCAGGATCTCAAGAGGAAAATTTTGGATGAAGCTCATCTCTCCAAATTCTCTATGCATCCGGGAAGCACCAAGATGTACCATGATTTGAAGCCTTTGTACTGGTGGACCAGAATGAAGAGGGAGATAGCCCAGTACGTATCAGAATGTGACACCTGTCAGAGGGTAAAGGCAAGCCACTTGAAGTCAGCTGGAGCGTTGCAACCACTCTCCGTACCTTCGTGGAAGTGGGACGACATCAGCATGGATTTCATTGTGGGTCTGCCCAACACCTCTCGTCATCATGATTCAATTTGGGTTATTGTGGACCGATTGACGAAAGTGGCACATTTTCTTCCTGTGCACACCACTGATAAGGCTCAGAATTATGCAGAATTGTATATCGACCGGATCGTGTGTTTGCACGGATTACCTCGGACCATTGTCTCTGACCGAGGAGCCCAATTTGTTGCCAGATTTTGGGAACAATTGCAAAAGTCTTTGGGAACCAAGCTAATCAGGAGTTCAGCTTACCACCCACAGACTGATGGTCAGACGGAAAGGGTAAACCAGATTCTGGAAGATATGCTGAGAGCTTGTGCGATCGATTGCGGGAAGAACTGGGATAAGCACCTCTCCTTGGCAGAGTTTGCTTATAACAATAGTTATCAATCCAGCCTAAAGATGGCACCTTTTGAAGCTCTCTATGGAAGAAGGTGCAGGACACCACTCAATTGGTCTCAGTCTGGTGAAAGAGAAGTTTTTGGACCTGATTTAGTGACTGAGGCCGAAAGGAAGGTCAAGCTAATCAGGAAGAATCTAGAAGCTGCTCAGGCCAGACAAAAGAGTTATCATGATAGAAGAAGGAAACCTCTCCAGTTCGAGGTGGGAAGTTTTGTATACCTCAAGGTATCACCCACCAAGGGAATGCAGAGGTTTGGGATCAAAGGCAAGCTAGCCCCTCGTTACATTGGACCTTATGAGATCATAGAAGCATGTGGACCCGTGGCATACAAGCTGAAGTTACCTTCGGGGATGTCTGCCATTCACAATGTTTTTCATGTATCTCAACTGAAGAAGTGTGTTCGATTGCCGACTGAAATCTTAGCAGAGCCAGAATTGGAGATAGAGCCAGATCTCTCGTACCAGGAGTACCCCTCCAAGATTCTGGATTGCAAGGAAAGATCAACTCGGGCTAAATCGATCAAGATGTTCAAGGTCCAGTGGAGTAATCACTCAGAGGAGGAAGCTACTTGGGAAACCGAGGAATTCCTGAGATCCAACTTCCCCGATTGCCTACCTAAGGAAGCTGGTACGTAATCACCCCCAACCCCTCCTCCTGCCTTTCGAATCTAATTTCCAAAAATATGATCTTAATTCAGAATGAAGTAACTATAAAGTAAAACTTAAAAGGACTTCCTTCTGAAGTTGCAAAGAGAATGACATTCGAAGAGCAGTTTATCCTAATAATGGCAATCATCACCCTTTTTCCTATCAGTCTCACCCTTCGCTTTACCCCGGGAGGACTCTGTCCCAAATCTCGGGACGAGATTCCTTTAAGGGGGGAAGGCTGTGACACCCCAGTGTCACTCAGGGTTTTTCTCAAAAAGCCAAACCAAGAGCCATCATTTTATGTGAACCAAAGTAAGCATGAGCATCAAAATAACTTAAGTAATAATGAAGTCACCAAGTTCATACTTAAAAGTGTCATGATCAAAGCAATTAAGTCCCTTAAAAGATCAGATTGTACAACCCTAGTTTAAAAATCCTAAATGAGCCCCATGAGCAAAATTCAAAAAATAAGAAAAAGGGAGTGAAAAGTTTAAAATTTTGAGTTGAGCCAATTATAAAAATTGAAGTATATCTAATGGGCAACAAGAAAGGTTGAGAAAGCTTAGCCAAAATAACTCAAATAAAACCCCAAATCAAGCTTTCCATGTGTGGACTTAATGAGAATTCTGAAATTCAGATTTCTGAAATTCAGACCTTGAGCCAAAGATTAGGGATGTTCACCTTGATCCCTAACTCAAATCCTAATGGCCCCATTGACAAAAATGTGCCTAACTAACCCCTCTGTCGTGTGCCAGAAGATGGCATTGGGACGCGAGCCCTAGACACGACTAAACCTTGGATTTGCCTCGGATTTGCGCAGGGAGACAGACCAGATTTCCTGGCTCCATATCTCTGCAACCAGTAGGCAAAATCCTATGACCCCCACACAAGATTGGTAGCTTGTAGGGAGGGGAAGAGGTTTTGTGCATTGACCAAGGCGAGAGCAGGCTCGGATGAGCGACTACACGCGCCAGAGCTTGGGCAGAACGCGCGCTCACACGTGTTCGACCCTGGTCGGCACGCTAGAGCTCGCCCAACCCGCGCGCGCGCTCCCCGGCGTTCGGTCAAGTCCGCCGCGCGCTCACGCCCTCGGCCGTGCCCGCCCGCGCCTATAAAGCCTCCCCAGGCGCGCCTCACTTCGCCCCGCACTCACCCTCGTCGGCCAGCCGCTTTCCTTAGCTCCGGCGAGCTTGATTTCCGCCCGCCATTGCCGCCCGAGCTTCGGCCACCGTGGCCAGCTCCCTCCAGCCACCCTCAAGTCAAGCCAGTGCTTCGGCCAGCTCCACCAGCAGCCCGTGAAGCTTGCCAAGCCCTCGGACCCAGCCGGACTTCACCGGAGGCCCGAGATATCCAGTGAGTCTCCGCCCAATTCCTCTCGCTCATGTCTTCTCTGGCATCCCGTGGACCTCCCTGACCCATTTGATTGAACTATCTCGCCGTGACCAGGCCGGTCTCCTCGCCGCCGACGAGCATCCCCGCCTGCGCGCGTGGACCGACCGACTCCGGCCATCTCCGACGGCGTTCCGCACACCGTTGTGATCCCCAGGACCTCCCCTTCATCCTCGACCTCTTCACCGGACCAGTCTCGCCGCCGGTAAGCCCCTCCGCCCTTTTCTCCGCCGCGGCTACTGTTTACGTTAAACTAAGGACCTCGGGTTAGGAGGTGAAGAACCCGAGGGGTTTTCTGTAATGTCAGAGACTCTGGTGAATAGTAGCCTAAGGACTGATTCGCGAGGAAAAACTTAGAAAACCGCCAGGGACCCCAGTGCAAAGTAGATTTTCTTTTAAACCGATTCTGATATTCTTTTTAAATAACCAGGGAACTTGTAAAATTCATAACTTGATGAATTCTTAATCAAAAAATGTCAAACCAATTTTGCTAGCCCCTGTATATTATAATCTATCATTTAAAAATAGTAGACCCTATGCCTTCTGTTCAAAATTTTAGAGTTTAAAATTAAAAACAGAAACCCACTAAACCTTATTTAATCAAGGAAAATTAGTTTTTCTTCTGTGCTAGACTTAAGAAAATTTGTAGATGTTTATACCCTATTTAGACACTGTTTAAAAATAATGGGAACCCCAGCATTAGAAATTATGATGTAGTTCCTCATTTGATGATGTTTTGTCCAAAACTTAGAGAAAATCAGAAAGGTATCAGAAATTAATGAACAGTGATTAATATTATTTTTCCTAGTTTACTTATGTAACAGAGAACTTAGGAAAAATACAGAGACCATTAATTTGGATCAAGGTTAAATTAAAATGAATTGTTTAGCCTAAATAAGACTGAAAATCAATTATTAAAGAGGCAAAACTATAACCAAAATGCTTAACAAAAATCCAGTGAACTTATAACCACCAGAACCCCACTACAAAAATACAGAGCACCTCAGCCCAACTTTTTAAGTAAGGAAAATAAATACATGATGAAAATAAGGCATTTTCCCAATAATTCTTGAACAACCTCAAATATTGTGATAATGGGCAACCAAAAATTAGCTAAGTCCATGATGAGGTGAACTACCAGAGAAAAATGCAAACCCATGAAAAGGAGGCAAACTCTTACCAATTGCTAATGATTTAAGAGAAAAGCCATTTAATTCAAATAATGCATACCACCCCTTCCCTTAAGCAAAAAGATGCCAAACTTCAGAATGATTGCTCTTGCACAAAACAATAACTAAGAAAAATAAGAACTCTGTTGTTTGATATTTTTCAAATATAGTGGTAGTAGAAAGCACCTATTTGGCTAGAAACTTGAGAAAACCATAGAAAAATAATTAAAAGGTATTAATGACTAGAAATTTGTATCAAGTCATGTTATAACACCTAAAAGCCAGCAAAAATAAGTTCTGAAGAATTACCCACTGTTAAATAGTAGTTGTAGTTCAAAGCACCTCTTCTACCTTAGAATTTAGTAATTTTGTGCAGAGAAAACTATTCACTTTCTGATCCCCAAATTTTAAGAAAGAGAAACACACACCAGTAGCAAGCCACTGTAATTTTTACAGAATTTTTAGAATTTTTTAGGCAACTTGTAGTTCAAACCTACTCCAAAACAATAAAGAGAATAAAGAAAAAGGAAAGAAGAAATAAACCCCACCTCAATCAGTCTAACTTGAGTACTTATCATTTGTCCCTAAAAGATTTAAAAAGAATTCAGTGGAACCCCAAAAGTAAACCTACCATTTACCTTAGCTAAATTTGAACTAGTTTACCAAGTATACCACCCAAGGGTCTTGCATAAGTAAAGATTACTTTGTTTAACTCAAGAAAGATCATACACCTTTTAAGTTGTGATTTCTAAAAGCACATATCATATCATGCATATATCTTACGCATTGCATTCATTAGATTGTAATCTAGCCGACCGAGAGTACGTGCTCATCCCCGAGCAAGGACCTGTCCAAGAGGAGGACCAGGAGCAGGCTTCAGAGGCTGCTATTGAGGATCTCCCCGCAGCCCCAGCAATTGAAGGCAAGCCCCGGTTTTATGCATAACCTATTAATTATGTTATTTTACTACACTTAATGCTTGTAGGATTGTAATGTGCACTTAAGTGTAGGAGTTGCTTGAAACCTCTAGATTGCATGAACTTAGGATTCCCTTTTGAGATGAATACTAGTATGTTAGGCCGAGTAGCTGCTTGCTAATCAGGATCTCGGTAGAAGTCGAGTGATTTTTCTAGCACTCGCGCGAGGTCAGGAATTGATTGTATTCCTCTTGATAATGGGATATATGTTGGTCTATGGACTTGGATCCAGGGAGGATGCCTTGTCCATGAGACGGGAAAATGAATTAAGGATTAATGTGTGGATACCTGAGTCAAGCTTTTGAACGTACTAAACACATGCCGGGAAAAATGGTAACCGGTAAACCTAGTACCTGAGTGAAGCCGGGCGCGGACTTTATCCCTCATGCGACCTGAGACTGGTTCTCCCATGCTAGCTATGGTGGGTACAAGTGCGGTCACTGCACGGCGGCAGCCGGGGTCAGTGGAGCATTGTATGCCAAGGCGGTGAGGCCTGGACGCGAACGGGGAATCGATGGGGACGGTTGTCATGTGTAGGGTCAGAGTACCCTGACATGCCGTGTGTTTAGGTTTACCTTGCAAGGTTTAAAAACTCGATTCGAATCGTCTGCTTCTCGCAGCTAATGAGACTGCTTGATTCCTTGTACTGCATCGAGTAAGAAGTGAAATGTGGTTACATGAGATAACTTGTTGATTGAATTAATTGATTGTTACCATGTATGCTTAGAAGGAGCAAATCTAGCTAAGTTAATGATGGTAGAAATTGAAAAGCTAAAAGATGATTGTAGAAACAGCTAGTGCTTTTGGCAAACCAAACCCCTCAGCCAAACAGCTGCATAGTCTAGAGGTAGAGGAGTAGACTCCTCACACCGGGTAAGTCTAGCTGAGTATTAGTATACTCAGCCTTGCTTGTGGCACCATTTTTGCAGGTACCATGCAGGATTTGATTGATGGTGTGACTTGGCCTACCACCCTGCCACCGGGTTGGACGGTCGTGTGGGACGTTGCTCCGGCAGGAGAGGAGCATGAGGAGTAGTGGGCTAGGCCTTGCTCATTTCCTCATTACCGACGACATCGATTATCCGCTGCACTTTACTTAATGAACTTTATTTGCTACTCCAAAACTCCGATTTATGTAATAATTCAGTACTTAATTTGAGGATTCCTGTTTTATTGTATTTCTTCTGTGACTCACCTTCGAGTGAGATTGTGGAATTTGATCCTGGTTAAGTGGCTCTATCAGACTAGATCTGAAGGACTGACGGGTTATTCCGATTTAAGTGTGTCACGGCCCTTGAGGCATGACTTAGGCACTTAAGCTGGAATAATTCGGGTGGTTCTGCCACAGCGCGTCCCCCAAATTGCCCGAAACGGGTTCTAACATGATTCTGGGATGGTGCATCGCCCAAAGTGTGTGAATCGAGTTCTAACACGATTCTGGGATGGTGTGTCGCCCAAATTGCGCGAAACGAGTTCTAACATGATTCTGGGATGGCGCGACGCCCAAATTTGCGTGAAGCGAGTTCTAACATGATTCTGGGATGCCACGTCACCCAAATTGCATGAAACGAGTTCTAACATGATTCTGGGATGACGCTTCAGCCAAACTGCGCGAAACGAGTTCTAACATGATTCTGGGATGGCGCATCGCCCATAGTGCGCTAAACGAGTTCTAACATGATTCTGGGATGGTGCGTCACCCAAATTGCGCGAAACAAGTTCTAACACGATTCTGGGATGGCGCGTCACCCAAATTGCGCGAAACGAGTTCTAACATGATTCTGGGTTGGCGCATCGCCCAAATTGCACGTAACGAGTTCAAACATGATTCTGGGATGGCGCGACGCCCAAAGTGCGTGAAACGAGTTCTAACACGATTCCGGGATGGCGCATCGCCCAAATTGCACGAAACGAGTTCTAACATGATTCTGGGATGGCGCGCGCCCAAAGTGCGCGAAACGAGTTCTAACACGATTCTGGGATGGTGCGTTACCCAAATTGCGCGAAACGAGTTCTACCAGGATTCTGGGATGGCGCATGGCCCAAATTGCGCGAAACGAGTTCTAACATGATTCTGGGATGGCGCGACGCCCAAATTGCGCGAAACAAGTTCTAACATGATTCTGGGATGGTGCATCACCCAAATTGCGTGAAACGAGTTCTAACAGGATTGTGGGATGGCGCATGGCCCAGAGTGCGTGAATCGAGTTCTAACATGATTCTGGGATGGTGCGTCGCCCAAATTGCGCGAAACGAGTTCTAACATGATTCTGGGATGGCGCGACGCCCAAATTGCGCGAAACGAGTTCTAACATGATTCTGGGATGGCGCGTCACCCAAATTGCGCGAAACGAGTTCTAACACGATTCTGGGATGGGGCATCGCCTAAATTGCACGAAACGAGTTCTAACACGATTCTGGGATGGTGCATCACACAAATTGCGTGAAACGAGTTCTAACAGGATTGTGGGATAGCGCATGGCTCAGAGTGCATGAATCGAGTTCTAACATGATTCTGGGATGGTGCGTCGCCCAAATTGCGCGAAACGAGTTCTAACATGATTCTGGGATGGCGCGACGCCCAAATTGCGCGAAACGAGTTCTAACAGGATTCTGGGATGGCGCGTCACCCAAATCGCGCGAAACGAGTTCTAACATGATTCTGGGATGGCGCGTCACCCAAATCGCGTGAAATGAGTTCTAACATGATTCTGGGATGGCGCGTCACCCAAATTGCGCGAAAGAAGTTCTAACACGATTTTGGGATGGCGCGTCACCCAAATTCCGCGAAACGAGTTCTAACACGATTTTGGGATAGCGCGTCAGCCAAACTGCGCGAAACGAGTTCTAACATGATTCTGGGATGGCGCGTCGCCCAAAGTGCGCGAAATGAGTTCAAACACGATTCTGGGATAGCGCGTCGCCCAATTTGCGCGAAACGAGTTCTAACATGATTCTGGGATGGCGCGTCAGCCAAACTGCGCGAAACGAGTTCTAACGCGATTCTGGCATGGCACGTCACCCAAACTGCACGAAATGAGTTCTAACAGGATTCTGGGATGGCGCATCACCCAAATTGCGTGAAACGAGTTCTACCACGATTCTAGGATGGCGCGTCACCCAAACTGCACCGAACGAGTTCTAACAGGATTCTGGGATGGCACATCGTCCAAAGTGCACGCAACGAGTTCTAACACGATTTTGGGATGGCGCGTCACCCAAACTGCACGAAATGAGTTCTGACAGGATTCTGGGATGGCGCATCACCCAAATTGCGCGAAACAAGTACTAACATGATTCTGGGATGGCGCGTCAGCCAAACTGCGCGAAACGAGTTCTAACGCGATTCTGGGATGGTGTGTAACACCCTGAATTTGGGGGTGTAAAATTTCTTTGCTCATATTCACAAATTCAGGTGTTACTTCCCTTTTCTCATCCTTCCCCAATCTTCTCTTTCTCATTTCTATAGGAGAAAAGTGGTTATTTTATTTGTAACTATAGTCTATTAGCTCAAACTCCAAGGGAGTATGAATTGTTGCATCATGCTGAACCCTAGATTTCACTTTTGTTTGGTGCATAATTCTTAGAAAGTCTAATTTGAATTTGTGGCTTATTTGAATTTGAATCAAATAGAGAAAATAAAAAGAAAAGGGAAAACAATTGCTGGAATAAAAGAAAAAGGGAAAAAGGCCCATACCCCCGCCCCCCCCCCCTCGGCCTTTCGGCCCAATCGGCCCATCCCGCGCGCGCGCCTTCTCCCCCCCTCCTCTCTCTGCCCTGGCGGGCCCACCCGTCAGCGCAGCCGCTTTCCCCATCCCGCGCGCGCCCGCTTCCCCCGCTCTCTCTGCCCTGGCGGGCCCGCCCGTCAGCGCAACCGTTCTCCGCGCCCGCGCCCGCTTTCCTCTCTCTCTCTGCTCGCGGGCCCGGGCTGTCAGCCCCGTCGTCCCCGCGTAACCGCCGCCCCGAGCCGCGCGTGCCGCGGACTCCGTGCTCACGTCGCGCGTGGAGCTCGCCACCACCTCGCCTCGGCCACTAGAGCCCAGAGCCCCACTCGCCCTCTCCCCCTCCCTCATTTGCGCACCTGCAGGCCTCTCTCTCACCTCCCCCTCGCTGCGCGCACGCCAAAGCACCGCCGCCATTAAACCACCGCCGCCCGAGCTCGTTCCTCCGTCGCCGTTGGAGCCCCGCCGTGCCCTCTGCCACGGTGAGCTCCGCCCCGACGTCCACAACCCGGGACGCGCTCCAATTTCCCCTTCCCCTCCCTATTTCCCTCTGCCCGCGCTCACCCGCCGTCCACCGTGCAGCCGCGGAGGTCCGCCACCGCCGACCCGGGCCGTCGTCGCGCCATTGTCGCCACCAAGGAGTCCCCGGAGTTCGCCTTGAGGTAAGGAACCTCCCATGCCCCCTCCCTTCCCCTCTATTGCACTCTATCGCGTTTAATTGCTCGCCGGAGTCCCATAGCGCCGCCGCCGAGCCGCTTCGCCGTGGACCGCCCCCCTCCGGTGCCCCTGCCCCGACCTAGCCCCCACCAAAAGGTTCCCCGCGCCCTCCCCAACCTCCCCGGCCGCCCAGGTCGCCCCAAGGACCCGTAGAGCCCCTGCGCCCCTCGTCTCCGGTGAGTTCTCCGCCGCGGGACGGGCGCCGTCGCCTCTGCTGGCCGGAGGAGACGATAGAAGCCAGCCGCCAGATCTCCGCCGTCCATCTTAGATCGGACGGCCCTGTTTCAAATAGCCCGAACCCAACCTCAGCCGTCCGCCTGAGATCCGACGGCCCAGGGCCGTTCCCCCCCCCCCCCCCCCCCCCCCCCCCCGCCTTCCTGTCAATCGGGCCCCGCCTGTCAGCCGCCCGCGCCCGCACTCGCTCTGCCCGCCCGGCCCCGCCTGTCAGCCGCCCGCGCCCGCGCTCGCTCTGCCCGCCCGGCCCCGCCTGTCAGTCGCCCGCGCCCGCGCTGCCCGCCCGGCCCCGCCTGTCAGTCGCCCGCGCCCGCGCTGCCCGCTCGGCCCCGCCTGTCAGCCGCTCACGCCGCCGCGCGCCCGCGCGCCCGCCCGCGGATCTAATCCTGCGCGTCGATCTGAGATCCAACGGCCGTAGAAGCCCGATACCCCTTCGCCCGCGCAAATTCTTAAAGAGACCCCCGGTTTTCTGTAAATTGACCCGCCGTCCCTGGATCTTCGCAGTTAGGTCCTCGGACCTTTTATTTAATCCAAAATAAGTATTTAAGGCATATTTTTAATCCCTAATCTTGTAAAATTCATAACTTTGTCATATGAACTCCAAATTAGGTGCTTCAAATTGCAAAATGTTCATAATATTATTATCTATCTGTTTAAGCAATGTTTCCCTGCTGTTTCTATGTCCCAATTAATAGTTGATCATTAGGGTAAAATTAATGTTATGGGAACCCTATTTGAGATAAATAAAAGATAGTAGACTTTAATAAAAGTTGGAGCACTTAAGTTTATGGACTTAACACTATGTAATGATTTAACCCCCACCACTGACTTAGAACTGATTAGTGGATAGTGAATCACTTGGTATAGTCCTCCACCCTAGACCTAGGGAATACTAGAGTACCAATCCTTTTCTATTATGAACTTGTGATCTCTCTGCTGCATATGTTTGGTATATTGCTTTTGTTTGTTATTTCCCAAGTGCATAGTGTGAATGATTACTTTACGTAGACAACGAGCAGTCTGTGTTTTCCGAGGAAGTTGCAGAGGAAGTTCCTGATCAACAGTTTGGTGAAGGCAAGTGTCCTCTGACCCATTATGTCCTATTCATTTATAACTTACTACCCCGCATTACTTACTTGAAACCTAAGGATTGACTAGCTTTACACTTTACTTTATCCTTGATGACCTTATGGGCTATTATGGTTAGCATTCTGCTATTGCCTTAACTTAATCAATGAACATGATGTGAATATTTATGATACTGTTATCCTGATGATGTCGATGATCTTGTGATACTCTAGGGGGCTCAGGCTGTTTCCTGAGTACCTCTCCGTAAGGACCTGTTCGTTGAGAGACCACCCGGGATAACAGTGCAACCATGAGGGTGAAATGGGGTGCCCTTAACTAATTAATTAGAGGAACTAGAGGTGTAGTTGCTTCGCCGTCGTGCCGTCAATGGGGTCCAGGCACAGTGCTTGCTCTGCCGAGGCTGAGTGCCGAGGTTCTTTCGTTTTGATTTTGTTAGTCACTCTCCTGCGGGGAGGAGTACTGTGTTTATCAAACTGGAGAAACCTAACGGGCAGCTATGATCTCTAGGGAATCTTTGTAACAGCTACATAGTGATACCCTGCCGGACCACCTAGGTAGTGGTCAATGGGGATTAGCTCTCCCCGGGCAGAAAGGGAATCATGACTCATGGGTAAAGTGTGCGACCTCTGCAGAGGGTAGTGAAACTGATATATCAGCCGTGCTCACGGTTAAGAGCAGCCTTGGGATCCTCTTTGATTAGAGATACAGATGGTTCGAGATACAGGGATTATGTTATGGTTTTGGTTCGAATATGATGATGTTGTTCCTCGATGAGGAAATGGTTTATGGGTTGGTTAATGATAAAATCTGGCTTCTACTAATGATAAATACCTGACCAACTAAAAGCAACTGCTTGAGCCTAACCCCACATAAAGCTAGTCCACTTCAGCCAAACGGGACATTTGCTGAGTACGTTGATGTGTACTCATCCTTGCTTTACCACAAAACACCAGGTTGTCCGCATTGTAACCACTGCTCAGGAGAAGGCGAAGCCATGGAAGGAGACTTCCAGGAGTTCCAAGACTACGACGAATTCTAGGTGTGGGTTGGCGGCAACCCCCAGTCAGCTGCCTGTGAAGGCCTTATCTTTACTGCGTTTCGCTAGCACTTTGATTTACCTGTTAAGACGATGACTATGTGGATGTCTATGACTCTGTGATGTAATAAGTTCATACTCTTTTAAGTTATTATTCGAGCAATGTGCATTGATGTTCATTTATGTAATCGCTGTGTACGTGAGTTCTGATCCTGGCACGTACATAGTTCGCACTTGGTTTGCCTTCCAAAACCGGGTGTGACATAAGTGGTATCAAAGCCGTGCTGACTGTAGGACCGCTGACCTAGAGTAGCACTGGTCGTACTAAGGACTATTGACCTTCCCTCTCACCTTGACCTCTGATGTTACTTCAAAAGTCGGTCACCTCGACCAACCCTATGTTTTACTACATATATATACTATATTATACCTTGTTAAAAATTTTATCTTATTCTGTCTATGGTTTATTCACTTATCATATTAGTTCTGCTCTTACTCTTATGCTTACGATGTCTTTTATAGATGGCTCGTCTTAGACACACTGCACGTAAGTCGGTGATTCCTTTCCTGCCGTCTCGACTTGCGGAGCGTCCTCTACGCCGCACCGTGTCCGGTCAGTCGAGTCACCTGGAGAGACTGCACCACCGCCTGTGTGAGGAGCAGGAACGCCGGCGCCAGCACAGAGAGCAGCAGGGCTCTTCCTCCCCACCCCAGCAGGAGGTGGTGTCCGTGAGGCCCCGTTCCTCTGTTGCCCAGCTGGAGGCGCCCCCTGCACCACCGCGAGACGCCTCGGCTGTTGGAGGAGCTACCGGAGGAAGTCCTGGAGGAGACCCCGACGACGACGACTCAGACCACAGCACAGAGTCCTCTGAGCCGCAGGAGGCGGAAGGATGGGTCGCCCGACCCATCACCCGTGACGCCGCTCGCGGTTGTCACTTCCACGACGCACTCGACACCTTGCTGCGCCAGGCTTTCGACCGGCACACCTGGTCGATCGAGTATCGTTGTGTAGTCTACCAGCACAGTCGCGGGAGGTACCCAGACCGCTGGGAGGCTACCTGCCTAGTTCGCCGTCCGGAGGATGACCCCCGGGGTGCGGAGGCCGTTTCGGAGCACTATTCCATCTCCGAGAGGGACACTGCAGAGGCGGCTATGCAGGATGCAGCACGACGTGCACTCTCCCAGTACTGTTCTTTGTTCGGTGGCGTGGCCGACGGTCTTAACCTTCGGTACTACCCCCGCCGCCCTACTGGCAGCACAGAGAGTGTGGTTGTCTCACCTGTTGGTGAGGCTAACCCTAGGTTGAGCAGCATAGTCAACCTAGTCGCAGTGCTTAACACTGAGCTGGATCACTCTCTGGACGAGCTGAGCAGGGCTCAAACGGAGATTGCGGAGTTGCGTGCTGAGCTGGCAGAGCGCCATCACCAGGAGGGTGGTTCTCCCGCTCCTGTTGGGACTCAGCACCCATACCGCTCGCCGCCACGTGGTCACCACACCTATGGTTCCCCTGCCTGTAAGACCAGGATAGATCTGGATCCTTAGATCGTTAGCGTCGAAGTTAGTAATAATTCTTAAGTCAGATGTCTCGGTCTTAAATAGTTAGTTTAGTTTGCTTATCAGTTGTTTCCAATTAGCTTAGTTTGCTTATCAGTTGCTTGCATGCTTGTTATAATGAACTTGTGCTGGATTTGAATCTTTGTAATGACTGTTGCCAACCTGTGGGTTTCCCCTGCAGTTTGGCCTAGCTATAATGTTAGTAAAGTCAGTTATTTAGTTGGGAAGCCATTTACTTCTACTTTCCTTTCTATCTGAGAAGCTGTGTTGAATCATAATGAGGATCAGTGAAGCTCTTTGTTCACTCAGTGTCATGAAGAATTCTGTATTTCCTTTTCTTATGCTGGAGGGTTGTAAGATCAATGCTGATGTATGAATGTCTTCCACAGATGTCTGACAACAGGTGCTGATGCAACAGGCGTGCTCAGCAAGAGCAGCATGACCAGTAGGAGGAACAACAGAGGCAGCCTCCCCCGCCACCCCCGATGTCAGTGGAGCAGATGTTCTTGATGCAGACTCAGGCAGTGCAGGCCATTGGGCAGACTCTGGCAGCCATGCAGCAGGCTCAACAGCAACCCCAACCCCAGTTGCAAGTGCAGATGCCCCAGATGCCACGAGATAAGCGTGGTGAGTTCATGAGAGGGCACCCTCCTACCTTCGCCCATTCTGCTGACCCCATGGATGCAGAAGACTGGCTACGCGCAGTGGAAAGAGAACTGCGCACCGCTCAATGTAACGACAGGGAGAAGGTTCTGTATGGTCCCCGTCAGCTAAGGGGAGCAGCCCAGTCCTAGTGGGAGTCCTACCTCGCCACACATGCTGACCCCGAAGCCATCACCTGGGAAGAATTCAGCGAGAGTTTCCGCAGGTACCATGTGCCGGAGGGACTGATGATCGTGAAGAAGGAGGAGTTTCTGGCTCTGAAGCAGGGACCCCTGTCTGTTAGTGAATACAGAGACAAGTTTCTGCAGCTATCTCGTTATGCACCTGAGGATGTCAACACTGATGCTAAAAGGCAGTACAGTTTCATGAGGGGTTTGGTGGATCCCCTGCATTACCAGCTGATGAATCACACCTTCCCCACCTTCCAGCACCTGATCGATAGGGCAGTTATGACTGAGAAGAAGCGTAAGGATATGGAAGATCGGAAGCGCAAGATGAGTGGACCCCAGACCGGAGGCATCAGCCGTCCACGTTTCTCAGGCAGTTCATCTCAGCAAGGCAGGCCCGGTCACCCACAGGGATATCAGAATCAGAATCAGCGTCCGCATCAGCAGTAGTTTCAGAGGCAGTATCAGCAGCAGCAGCAGCAGCAGTATCGTCAGCACAGCCAGCAAGGAGGTAATCAGTATCAGAAGCAGAACAACCAGGCACCTCGCCTTCCTGCCCTAGCAGCAAACCAGAGCAACCAAGCAGCCCCAGCACAAGGAGGAGGCAGAGGATGTTTCCACTGTGGAGAACAAGGCCACTGGGCGATGCAGTGCCCAAAGAAGGCGGCGCAGCAGCAGACCAACCCCAATGCTCCAACAAGGCAAGGTGTGCTGCAGCCGGCAGCAGGCAATCATAACCAAGCGTACAACCGTGGAAAGGTGAACCACTTGGAGGCCGAAGCGATCCAGGATGCACCAGATGTGGCAGTAGGTATGTTCTCAGTCGAATCTCATCCCACGAAAGTGCTATTTGATACTGGTGCAACTCATTCATGTGTCACGGCAACCAGGGTAGAATTGCATAACATCTCAGTAGAGGCAATGATGCCGCCCATGAGGATTAATTCAGTTGGTGGCAAGGTGCAAACAGATAAAATATGCTCAAATATAAGGGTGGAAATAAGGGGGATAGGATTCCCCAGTGACTTAATAGTAATAGACACCCCTGGGATAGATGTCATTCTAGGGATGAATTGGTTAATGAAGTATGAGGCGAGTGTTAGCTGTGACAAGAGGACCGTAACATTGAAGTCCCCGTCAGGAGAAGAGGTAGTGGCCGAGCTAAGGATGCCTAAATCAGCGGAGGGTGTCTGTCACCAGATTTCAGTTGATAGTAAGGAGCCCAACCCGCTCGAGACTATCAAGGTTGTGTCGGACTTTCCGGACGTATTTCCTGAGGAGCTAACGGGCATGCCACCCGAGAGAAAAGTCGAATTTGCCATAGAGCTTATCCCTGGTACCGCCCCCATCTCCAAAAGAGCCTACCGAGTGTCTGGACCAGAATTGGTGGAACTCAAGAAGCAGATAGATGAGATGTTAGAGAAGGGTTACATCAGACCAAGTACCTCGCCTTGGGCCGCTCCGGTGTTGTTTGTAGAGAAGAAAGATGGTACCAAAAGGATGTGCATAGACTACAGGGCCTTGAATGAAGTCACTGTCAAAAACAAGTACCCCCTGCCAAGGATAGACGATTTGTTCGACCAGCTCAGAGGTGCCAGCGTATTCTCGAAGATAGATCTGAGGTCAGGCTACCATCAACTCAGAATCCGACCCTCGGACATACCGAAGATGGCATTCATCACCAAGTACGGGTTATATGAATTCACAGTTATGTCCTTTGGTTTGACAAATGCGCCAGCCTTCTTTATGTACCTGATGAACAGTGTGTTCATGGATTATCTGGACCAGTTTGTGGTAGTGTTTATCGATGATATTCTCATATACTCTCAAAGTGAGGAAGATCATGTAGAGCATTTGAAGATGGTATTGCAAAGACTTCGAGAGCATCAGTTGTATGCCAAGCTGGGCAAATGCGAGTTCTGGATTCATGAAGTCTTATTTCTAGGTCACATCATAAACCAAGATGGGTTGGCAGTGGATCCAAAGAAAGTAGCAGATATCCTGAACTGGAAAGCACCAAAGGATGTTCGTGGGATCAAGAGCTTCATTGGAATGGCTGGGTATTACAGGCGTTTCATCGAAGGCTTCTCAAAGATTGCTAGACCAATGACAGCATTACTAGCGAAGAAAGTTGAGTTCAAGTGGACCCAAAAGTGTCAGGAAGCATTTGAAGAACTGAAAAATAGGTTGACTACAGCTCCGGTGTTAGTCCTGCCTGATGTTCACAAGCCATTCTCAGTGTATTGCGATGCTTCTTACACCGGATTGGGATGTGTGCTAATGCAAGAAGGAAGAGTTGTAGCATATTCATCTCGACAGCTGAAGATCCATGAGAAAAATTATCCCACACATGACCTGGAGTTGGCAGCAGTGGTTCATGCCTTGAAGACCTGGAGACATTACTTGTATGGACAGAAGTGCGACATCTACACAGATCATAAAAGTCTGAAGTACATATTCACCCAGTCAGAGTTAAACATGAGACAACGAAGATGGTTGGAATTGATCAAGGACTATGAGTTGGAGATACATTACCATCCAGGCAAAGCCAATGTGGTTGCAGATGCTCTGAGCAGGAAGAGTCAAGTCAATATGATGGCCACGTACCCAATGCCATATGAGTTAGCCAAGGAGTTCGACAGACTGAGTCTCGGTTTCCTGAACAGTACGCAAGGAGTAACAGTGGAATTAGAGCCCACTCTAGAGCGGGAGATCAAAGAAGGGCAGAAGGATGATGAAAACATCAACAAGATCCGGCAGCTAATCTTAGAAGGAAGAGGCAAAGACTTTCGAGAGGATGAAGAGGGGGTAATATGGTTCAAGGATCGATTGTGTGTCCTCGACCTCAAACCTATTCGGGAGCTGATCCTAAAGGAAGCTCATGAGACAGCCTACTCCATACATCCGGGAAGCGAAAAGATGTACCAGGATTTAAAAAGGAGGTTTTGGTGGTATGGCATGAAAAGAGAAATCACAGAATATGTCGCCATCTGTGATAGCTGTCAGAGGACCAAAGCAGAGCATCAAAGGCCCGCCGGATTGTTGCAGCCATTGCGGATTCCTCAGTGGAAGTGGGATGAGATCGGGATGGATTTTATAGTTGGCCTACCCCGTACCCGGGCCTGTTATGATTCCATCTGGGTGGTTGTGGACCGCTTAACAAAGGTGGCCCATTTCATACCTGTGAAGACCACATACACCGGAGCAACGTTAGCTGAGTTATACATGTCACGGATAGTTTGCCTTCATGGTGTGCCGAAGAAGATAGTGTCAGATCGAGGAACGCAGTTCACCTCTCATTTTTGGCAGCAGCTACAAGAAGCTTTGGGCACCCATTTGAACTTCAGCTCGGCTTATCACCCGCAGACAGACGGTCAGACTGAAAGAACTAATCAGATCCTAGAAGATATGCTGAGAGCCTGTGCGTTGCAAGACAAGTCAGGATGGGACAAAAGGTTACCTTATGCAGAATTCTCCTACAACAATAGCTATCAGGCTAGCTTGAAGATGTCACCGTTTCAGGCACTCTATGTGTAACACCCTAAAGTTCAATCTTGTGTAGACAAGGAAAAATTCTCAAAGAGTTTAAATCAAAACACCTTTCCTTAAAGATAATCATAATTTAGAAGTTTCCACTCATGGATATGTTAAAAATACATAATTAAAGATACTTAGATAATCTAAATTGCCTTTGGGTTAGGATATATAAAAGAATTAGGATTAAACTATTTCTTAATATATATAGTCTACAATATAAATTTGATTTCCCTAGAAGTAATAAGGTAGGGATTATTCTACTATATGATTAAAAGCTTGTCTAAAAGAACTAAAATAAATAAAGAAATACATAAAATAGGTTTTTGCACATTATGCTAGAGTTCTATATGTGTATCCAAATTAAGTGTTTGAACTTTAAACTTGTGTTGATTTGAAATTCAAATGGAAAGGAAAAATAGAAAATAGAAAATAAAAGGAGAAGAAAGAGAAAGAATATAGAAATATATATATATATATAATATGTATCTTCAAAGTCAGTATTTTAATGGCACAATATAAACCTAAGTATAAAATGGCCACAAGAATGGAATTTAAATTTTAAAATGAGTTTGAAATTGAAAATGAAGAAAAGAAGGTGGGAAAATAAAAAGAAAAAGGTCAACATGCTGTTTGGGCCGGTTCCTAACCAATTCGGCCCACTACCCATGCTCTCCCCGCCAGCCCATCGCCACCGCGCCCGGACTCACTGGCGCGTGGGGCCCACATGTCGGTGTCCCGGGCAACTACGTACTCACCCGCACGCGCTCATCTGTATCACTGTCAAGCCGGGCCCGTACGTCAGCCAAGGCGCCTCACTCTTCCTTTCCCCGCATGGCTTACAGGTGGGACCTGCCTGTCATCTCTATCTCTTCCCCCTTCTTCGCTGTGTCTGTTTCGTATCCACGTCAACAACCCGAGCGCCATACGCGGCTTACTTCCTTGCTTCGCGCGAGTTAGGCCACGACCCCGACTCCGTGGGCTCGGTGGATAAAAGCCGAGCGCACGCGCTCCTTCTCCCCTATCCCCTCTCTTAGCCCGATTTCTCATCGCCACCAGAACGCCGCCGCGCGCCGTGTGAGGGGATTCGGTCCGCCGTCGGCGACCGGTCGATTTCTCAGCGATAGTGTGGCGGAACCGCCCGAATTATTCCAGCTTAAGTGCCCAAGTCGCACCCTTAAGGGCAGCAACACACTTAAACAGGAATAACCCGTCAGTTCCTCGGATCTAGTCCGACGAGGCCACTTACCAGGATCGAATACCACTAGCTCACACGAAGGTGAGGCACAGAGAAATACAATAAAACATAATACCACAAATTTAATAAGTATCATTAGTGATTACATTATCGGAGTTTCAGAAATAATAACCATAAATTTTAATGCAGCGGAAATAACTAACGGAGAAGAACCGAGCAACATGGCGAAGCCTAGCCACGCTACTCCTCCTGGTCCTCTCCTGTGGAAGCAGTAACCCACTCGACCATCTATCCCGGTGGCAGGGATGGAGGCCAAGTCACACCAGCAACAAATCATCCTAAGGAGTACCTGCAAAAATTGTGCCACAAGCAAGGCTGAGTATACTAATACTCAGCTAGACTTACCCGGTGTGAGGAGTCTATACTCCTCTACCTCTAGACATGCAGCTGTTTGGCTGTGGGGTTTGGTTGCCAAAAGCACTAGCTGAGTTTCTAAATCAAGATTTTAACTTTGTCAAAATTAAGTGTGACTCTCTTAAGGCTAAAAGTGTACTATCTACTCATACATAGTAGCAAGCATTTTTACCAATCAACATTTTGTATCATCTCATCACAGTTGCACTTGTTACTCAATGTAGCAGCATGGATCAAGCAGTCTCATTAGCTGCGAGAAGCAGACGATTCGAATCGAGTTTTTAAACCTTGCAAGGTAAACCTAAACACACGACATGCAGGGGCACTCCGTCCCCACACATATCAACCGTCCCCATCGATTCCCTGGCAGCAGATCAGGGCTCACCGCCTTGGCGTACAATGCCTCACTGACCCCGACTGGCCGTCGTGCAGTGACAGCACTTGTACCCACCATAACCGGAATGGGAGACTACGTCTCAGGTCGCGTGAGGGGTAAAGTCCACTGGCAGGTTCAATCAGGTACTAGGCTTACCGATTTACCATATTTCTCGGTATGTGTTTAGTACGTTCAAACGCTTGACTCACGGTACCACACCTTAATCCTTAATCAACTTTTTATCCCGTGAACAACCAATCCCTATGGATTGTTGCCCACAAACCAACATCAATATGATAGGAAAGTGGATACAGCAAATTCCTGATCTCGCGCGAGTGCTAGAAAAATCACTCGACTTCTACCGAGATCCTAATTAATAAAGCAGCTACTCGTCCTAGCATACTAGTGTTCATCTCAATAGGATTCCTGAGATCATGCAACTAGGGTTTCAACCAATTCCTACACCTAAGTGCACAATCAATCCTACAATCATTAAGTGAAGTAAAATAGCATAAATAACAGGTTATGCATAAAACCGGGGCTTGCCTTTAATTTAACACTTAGACCGTGTTTGCTGGGGGAGGTACTCGCTTGGCGAGCATCCACTGGTTATGTCCATTCATCAGGTCGTCCACCACGGCATCTTGTGGTTGGCACCACATCACTGGCTCGATCATCATCTCTCGGTCCTATATGAGGTGCAAGATGCATATGTATGAATATAATGAAAGTAGCACAAAACTAGCACAAGATATACCAAGACACAGTGGCGAACTAAACATTAATTAGTAAGACACTACAACAACTATACGCAAACACTAGTTATTTATGTGTCATTGGGCACACGTAAACACTACCACTGGAAAGACGACGATCACTACCTACAATTAACTAACGCAACACGATATCACACGTACAAGCATTTATTTAGTTGCTACGGCTTTTCATTAGTTCTTCTATTAAGCACACAAAAAGCATCCCAATCACAAGTTTCACAAAGTACCTATGCGTTAATGTCTATGGAACTTCTATATCACAATCCACTAGAGGAAGAAACATATAAACATGATACATATGTCATCTCAAGTTTAGCCATGGCAAGTCTACATTAATTAGGAGCAAACCAAACATTTTTAGCGACAAGGGTGAACTAAACAATCAAAAGCGCACTAGCAGAATTTTTGGACAGCAATACAGCAGTCATTTGTTTCAGTCATAACTTTTCAAATATTAATCCAAAACTAGCAAACTAGTACTTTCTGGAAAGCTTAGAAAGTGAACTACAACTTTGGTATTTTCATCACAACATGATTCAACACTTAGCAAGGTCAAAAAGTGTAATTACAGCAGCACTGTCCAGATTTAGACAGATTCAGACTTGCAACTTCAAAAATTCACAACTAGAGATTCAGACATCCAAACAAGTTGATCCTAGACTTTCTGGAAAGGTAATAAAATTGTCTACATATCATTTATAAACATCTCAAGGTGATTCAATATTCAACTAAGGATAAAATACACGAGAAGGCTTTGCTGTCCAGAATTGGACAGATTCAGTCTTCAGACTTCAAACATCCATAACTTAATCTTCAGACCACCAAAAATAGTGATCCAAGACTTTTTGAAAAGCTTAGCAAAAGTACTACACAACTTCTATAATCACCAAGAAGTGATTCCAGATTTAACTAAATCAAATATTACAGTTTTCGAAATCTGTTCTGTCAGAGGACAGAACACAGCGATCAGTTCGTAAATTTCATAACTCTGAAACCATCAGGCCTTTAGTTATGAAATTTTAACACAAGCAAGATCATAAAAGCATCTACAACTTTCTTATATTGACCATGAACAGATTGCAACATTAAATTGAGCAAACCATGCAGTTTCTGAAATCTGTACAGAATTTGGACAGATTCAGTTACTGAATTTGTAAAATACATAACTCCTAAACTATCAGACCTATGGCTGCCAAATTTTAACACCAGCAAGATAATAAAGTTATCTACAACTTTCTTGTGGCCACCAATAACTTATTTCAACATTAACTTAAGCAACCATTGCAATTTCTGAAATCTGTTCAGAAATTCGACAGATTCAGGTGCTGGACTTGCGAAAAACACAACTCCTAAACGATCAGGTTTATGGCGGTCAAATTTTTGTACAAGCAAGATAATTATGTTATCTACAACTTTTCTATAACACATATCTACAGAAAACACAATTTGGTTCATCAAACATACAGCACAACTAAAATAGTGTGTGCAGTCCAAAACAGCAATCATTAACTTTCAGCTTCTCTATAATTCCAGAATTAGTCGTGTTCTAGAGACTTAAATTATTCTAACACTTCACCGTTGATTAGAGTTAAATTAGTTAAATTAGGACCATCAAGTTGACTCATAAATTTTATCCAAGTCATTTTGTGCGCTAGATTTACCATACTCAATTAACCACGCGTTCTCCACGAAAATTAACATCGAAGCGCTTTTCACCCAATAACTTGCATTTTAACTTAGACATCACCTGAGCACTAGTACTTTTCATCACGACCGTAAACATACACATTCAGACTTCAAAAGCAAATCACCGCGACTACGACCTTACCCAAACACATCTATTAATTCGGCTAACTAGCGCAACAACATAGGCCACTATACATCACACACGTCGGCTAGTCTATTATTATCCAAACCCGAGACACAACCTACACTACAATATTTTTATGGACACACATATTCGCAAGTATTTTCGCGCACTGACCAACTCATACGAATTGTAGACCCTCAATCTCCAATTCGCAGTCACCAGGCATTTACTTCTCAAACTACGAACACATACACGTTTACCATAAGAACAGATCATTCCAATAATTATTCCAAAGCAACTAACTTTATTACACAACTTGTATCACGATCCTACTTGATTTACCTGAAGTGTCTACTCAAAATCGTGAGCACAATCATACACTATATGTGAAGCATAATTCGAGGAACGCCTAACACATATAGACTCGACCTAATTATAGAGGGAGTGATGACTACTTACGGCATGTCATCACCTCTCTACTTAAGCCGAGACAATTTCTACCTACCACGACCAAACATTTAGGTTGAGCACACTTTATTTTACCCTGTCTCGCATACAACCATATTGCGGCGTGCACCCGAGACATTACCGTTTAATTTAACGCAATCACTACTACATCGCATTTCGATACACATATTCGACAACATCGTGCTTAGGCAAACCCACACTTCCAGTCTACTTATCGCATCCAACCACACCACGTGACCACTGCATTCTCATAATCAATTTTTGCACAATTACTTATGACAATACTTAGCGACTAGACGAGTGAAACACCAACTGACTATTCGTACATTCACCTTTAAAACACTAATCATATGTGAAATAATTTATATTTTCAACCCACTCTAACCTACACCGCGATGAATACACAAATATACTTTAACATAGACGAACACCTTAGCCGACTGCGAAAATCACCAAGCGTGTTTTACGCTTTATTAATTTACCACAGCTAACACACTACTTTACGACGAAGTGTTTTAACAAACGAGTAGTGCATCCGCGACCAATCCCTATGACGCACAAATAGACTATCGCAGCCACATATATATCTAATCCAACAACAAAATAACATATCGGCTCACCCACGCACCTACGTGTCCCCATAATACGCACAAGGCATCAACCGCACAAGTGACTCCAACAGAACTAACCATACCCTCATTTGCGTCGACTATCACAATCACCGATCACATGCATAGAATCAATACACTCTTCACATAAACATCTATCGATGTATTCCCTAAAACATAATCCGCATATATTCCTATCGACATATAAAAACATTCGAGTTCTTGTCCACTTTTTTTTTTTTCTACACGCTTTCATTCATGCACTAATACTTTCACGCACATATTCACGCCATCGACTAAATCGTAAATAAAACAAACGCAACCTGGCCAGATCGGTGAGTCGCATGTGCTGTCCACCGGCTAGCATTTCGTCGCATAGGCAGAGCACGAGGCACGACACCGATAGCTAGCTGCACACAACAACGTCGATTTACTGATTTAGTCATTTCATCGAGCAAGAGAAGCGCGGGGCAGCGAAGAGCTCACCGCGGACTGACGACATCGTGACGGGGACTGCGAGATCGACGGTGGGTGGCCTGTCTTGGCGAGCGCGACGCAGCGGAGGGCGTCGCCGCCGCTGCTGCTCGGGCGGGGACGCAGACCGGTGGAGGAGCACATGAGGAGGGGCTCGGCGTGTGCTCCAGCCCGGTGCCGAGGGATGGCAGCGGCCAGACTTGCCGGAGAAGAAGGTCGGCGTGGGGAGAACTTGGACTGCAAGAACAGCAGGGAGAGGAGGTCGACGGCTACTAGTTGAGGGAGACGGTGGGGAAAAAGGGAGCCTGCGCTAGTGCCCACAGGTCCGAGGGAAGGCAGGGGCGAGGTCAAGGCGCTCTGGCCTGGGCGTCCATGGCTGGCCGAGCAGAGGCTTCGACCAAGGGAACAACAGGCGGCCATGGGAGGAAGGGAGCTCGAGCGCCGGCCATGGAAGGGAGCTCGGCAACCATGGCTGAAGGGGAGCGCCGACCAGGGGGTGGAGAAGAGCGTCGAGCACCTGGGCTCTGGATGCCATGGTCGGGGCTGCTGGCCGAGCAGGGAGGAACTCGCGCCCATGGAGTAGGGAAGTGAAGAACGCCATGGCTTGGGCGTGTGGAGCAGGGAGGCGTGGATCTGGGCGTTGGGGGAGGAGGAGGAGACGCCATGGGATTTGCTGGAGAAAATCAAGGCGCCATGGAGAGGAGCACGCACGGCTCCCTGGTGGCTGTTGCTGCCGTGAAGAAGAGGCAGGAAGGAAGAAGGTGGCGGCTGAAATTTTGTGAGGGGTGGGAGTGGAAATTTGCCAAGTGAGCACCCCTATATATAGAGGAAGGCTAGGGTTAGGGTTTCCTTAGTGGGCCAAATGGGCTGGGCTGGAATGGGCTTGGCCCAAAATCCCAATCCGGTCGCGCTAAAATATTTTCCCGAATAAAAATGTTCCTGCGGGTTTCGTCTGTACGCAAAACAGAGCGAACGAGAGTTCGGACGAACGAACGATTGAGCGATTAATTTCAGCCGAGAGTCTGATTTGGATTCTCGAAAATAAATCCTTACGCGTGATTTGAAAATAAATCGTCTTAAGATTTGATCGGCTTTGGATTTTTAGTCGGAGAAAGCGAATCGTGATATTTTTAAAAATCGCTGTCGATACGGGGTTTTGAGTTCGGTTCGGCCATGAGATATTTAGCCGAAACGGATAAAATTGATTATAGGACGACATATCGAGTATTCCGTTTGAGGGTACGGAGTCGGATTAAAATAGTCGGACATCGATCGAAGTTCGGGAATTAGATGCGGGCTCAGACCAGATAATAGTCGTCGAGAGTTTGATTTAGAGAGCTTCAGATGAGATTTAAAATTCGAGAATGATCTTCGAGCCTGCATGAGTTCCGAGAATTAAAAGTTTTAACACGCTCCAAAATTGGTTGTTTCTCGCGATCGATTAACTCTGAATTCGGTGAACTTCCGAGAGAAAGCCTGATAAACAGAGATAGGCACGATCGAGAAATAGAAATTTTTATAGAGCATCCGAGATTAGGATTAATCTTCCGACGTAACACGAAACTGACACCTGGGGTGTCACAGCCTTCCCCCCTTAAACAGAATCTCGTCCCGAGATTCGAATGAGGATATTTAAGGGTGGAGAAGCATGTAACTCCCAGGCTGGAGATAGATGCAAATTCATGAGATGTGATCTGACAAGATACTGAAGATAGATTTGGGTAGAATATCGCGGCATGTCGAGACAAAATGCAGCGACCACTCTGAGAGAATGTACACAAAAGATAGCACATCAGCGTAGTCTCGTGATGGATCACAACTATTAACCACGATACCAGCGCGTGCCGAGTAGCTCAACCATGTGTGCACCATAGTAGGCTCTCGGTTTCGTCACGGCACCATCGGTCGCTAGTCATGACGCCATTACCAAACGTAACCAACGAGAATTCCACATAGCATAAATAGATGGAGCCCATGAGAGTATGGCTCAGAAAATGTGACTGAAGTTGAAGCAAAGATTGTTGGCAAAAGAGCATCAGATGAGAATTTTTATTTAACTCAGAAAATTATTTTATGATCATCATGGAGATTATTAGGCCAGAGATTAGTACGAGATTTGATATGAGAAGGAACCAACCATGAGATCAAGATTGATGAGTTTTTAGAGACCTGAGAGAACTAAAGTCAACGGCATAATCCATTGAACCAAATGTATCCACTGCTTAGAGATAAAATCGATAAAACAGCGTCATGATCCTCAAAGAAGGAGTATGAGAATGATCAGAAGTGAGAGATTTAGGCAGATCAACATCTGATACTTGAGAACGGGTTATAGCAGATACCCAGATAACGGGGCAGAATCATTAAGGGATCCAGAGATTCGGATGATAAAGCCACAACATGATTCACAAGGAAAGAGATCACCAGATCCATGCGAAAGGAGAGGTAGGCAACAAGATCAGCTGGATGATCAACAGGAATGCTATGAAGTTTCGGGGGCAAGGATTTATGGAAAGAAAACATGGCTTGGTCATGGTTTGCGCAACTGGACAACAAACGATGTTTTTTTTTTTACATAACCACGTGCACAAGGAAGTTTCGGTTTGGCTAGTGGTTAAGCTATGGGGGTCTACAGGTTGTGTAGGTGTAATGTCAAGGATAAAACACACAAGGGCTAGAAAATATCAACACAAGCATTTTTTTTGAACAAAACAAGCAACAAAAATTTTTTGCAAAAAGGGTTGAACAATTACAATACCACCTAGATAGCAAGACAAGAGGAACACACAACACGACCTAACAAGACTTACCAATCTGACACAAGGTAAGACATTTTTTTTTTCAGTTCATAGCAATACAGCACATTATTCACAATTTCTTATTATTGGAATAAAGGTGAGAGAAGCAGGTTGGTGCACAAGAAACAATTATAATGCGATAATCATGATGCATGCTCATTCTAGTCGTCTTCTCAGACCTAGCTAATTTTTCGGGTGCTTCTATAGCATCCCTATTAATAGTAGTAGTAGCCCTTATGGCCTATATAATTAGCCACCTAGCTACCCATCTATTCCCTAAGGCTTCACGTCTTAGATCTATCCTTATCGTCCTGACGGTCTATCCAACATTGGTTTCTAGCAAGTTTTACTTTTAGAAAAGGTTGGTAATCATGACTTATTGACTTCTCTGTGATGGTATTCGCTCCGATACCAGCTGTGGCGGAACCGCCCGAATTATTCCAGCTTAAGTGCCCAAGTCGCACCCTTAAGGGCAGCAACACACTTAAACAGGAATAACCCGTCAGTTCCTCGGATCTAGTCCGACGAGGCCACTTACCAGGATCGAATACCACTAGCTCACACGAAGGTGAGGCACAGAGAAATACAATAAAACATAATACCACAAATTTAATAAGTATCATTAGTGATTACATTATCGGAGTTTCAGAAATAATAACCATAAATTTTAATGCAGCGGAAATAACTAACGGAGAAGAACCGAGCAACATGGCGAAGCCTAGCCACGCTACTCCTCCTGGTCCTCTCCTGTGGAAGCAGTAACCCACTCGACCATCTATCCCGGTGGCAGGGATGGAGGCCAAGTCACACCAGCAACAAATCATCCTAAGGAGTACCTGCAAAAATTGTGCCACAAGCAAGGCTGAGTATACTAATACTCAGCTAGACTTACCCGGTGTGAGGAGTCTATACTCCTCTACCTCTAGACATGCAGCTGTTTGGCTGTGGGGTTTGGTTGCCAAAAGCACTAGCTGAGTTTCTAAATCAAGATTTTAACTTTGTCAAAATTAAGTGTGACTCTCTTAAGGCTAAAAGTGTACTATCTACTCATACATAGTAGCAAGCATTTTTACCAATCAACATTTTGTATCATCTCATCACAGTTGCACTTGTTACTCAATGTAGCAGCATGGATCAAGCAGTCTCATTAGCTGCGAGAAGCAGACGATTCGAATCGAGTTTTTAAACCTTGCAAGGTAAACCTAAACACACGACATGCAGGGGCACTCCGTCCCCACACATATCAACCGTCCCCATCGATTCCCTGGCAGCAGATCAGGGCTCACCGCCTTGGCGTACAATGCCTCACTGACCCCGACTGGCCGTCGTGCAGTGACAGCACTTGTACCCACCATAACCGGAATGGGAGACTACGTCTCAGGTCGCGTGAGGGGTAAAGTCCACTGGCAGGTTCAATCAGGTACTAGGCTTACCGATTTACCATATTTCTCGGTATGTGTTTAGTACGTTCAAACGCTTGACTCACGGTACCACACCTTAATCCTTAATCAACTTTTTATCCCGTGAACAACCAATCCCCATGGATTGTTGCCCACAAACCAACATCAATATGATAGGAAAGTGGATACAGCAAATTCCTGATCTCGCGCGAGTGCTAGAAAAATCACTCGACTTCTACCGAGATCCTAATTAATAAAGCAGCTACTCGTCCTAGCATACTAGTGTTCATCTCAATAGGATTCCTGAGATCATGCAACTAGGGTTTCAACCAATTCCTACACCTAAGTGCACAATCAATCCTACAATCATTAAGTGAAGTAAAATAGCATAAATAACAGGTTATGCATAAAACCGGGGCTTGCCTTTAATTTAACACTTAGACCGTGTTTGCTGGGGGAGGTACTCGCTTGGCGAGCATCCACTGGTTATGTCCATTCATCAGGTCGTCCACCACGGCATCTTGTGGTTGGCACCACATCACTGGCTCGATCATCATCTCTCGGTCCTATATGAGGTGCAAGATGCATATGTATGAATATAATGAAAGTAGCACAAAACTAGCACAAGATATACCAAGACACAGTGGCGAACTAAACATTAATTAGTAAGACACTACAACAACTATACGCAAACACTAGTTATTTATGTGTCATTGGGCACACGTAAACACTACCACTGGAAAGACGACGATCACTACCTACAATTAACTAACGCAACACGATATCACACGTACAAGCATTTATTTAGTTGCTACGGCTTTTCATTAGTTCTTCTATTAAGCACACAAAAAGCATCCCAATCACAAGTTTCACAAAGTACCTATGCGTTAATGTCTATGGAACTTCTATATCACAATCCACTAGAGGAAGAAACATATAAACATGATACATATGTCATCTCAAGTTTAGCCATGGCAAGTCTACATTAATTAGGAGCAAACCAAACATTTTTAGCGACAAGGGTGAACTAAACAATCAAAAGCGCACTAGCAGAATTTTTGGACAGCAATACAGCAGTCATTTGTTTCAGTCATAACTTTTCAAATATTAATCCAAAACTAGCAAACTAGTACTTTCTGGAAAGCTTAGAAAGTGAACTACAACTTTGGTATTTTCATCACAACATGATTCAACGCTTAGCAAGGTCAAAAAGTGTAATTACAGCAGCACTGTCCAGATTTAGACAGATTCAGACTTGCAACTTCAAAAATTCACAACTAGAGATTCAGACATCCAAACAAGTTGATCCTAGACTTTCTGGAAAGGTAATAAAATTGTCTACATATCATTTATAAACATCTCAAGGTGATTCAATATTCAACTAAGGATAAAATACACGAGAAGGCTTTGCTGTCCAGAATTGGACAGATTCAGTCTTCAGACTTCAAACATCCATAACTTAATCTTCAGACCACCAAAAATAGTGATCCAAGACTTTTTGAAAAGCTTAGCAAAAGTACTACACAACTTCTATAATCACCAAGAAGTGATTCCAGATTTAACTAAATCAAATATTACAGTTTTCGAAATCTGTTCTGTCAGAGGACAGAACACAGCGATCAGTTCGTAAATTTCATAACTCTGAAACCATCAGGCCTTTAGTTATGAAATTTTAACACAAGCAAGATCATAAAAGCATCTACAACTTTCTTATAATGACCATGAACAGATTGCAACATTAAATTGAGCAAACCATGCAGTTTCTGAAATCTGTACAGAATTTGGACAGATTCAGTTACTGAATTTGTAAAATACATAACTCCTAAACTATCAGACCTATGGCTGCCAAATTTTAACACCAGCAAGATAATAAAGTTATCTACAACTTTCTTGTGGCCACCAATAACTTATTTCAACATTAACTTAAGCAACCATTGCAATTTCTGAAATCTGTTCAGAAATTCGACAGATTCAGGTGCTGGACTTGCGAAAAACACAACTCCTAAACGATCAGGTTTATGGCGGTCAAATTTTTGTACAAGCAAGATAATTATGTTATCTACAACTTTTCTATAACACATATCTACAGAAAACACAATTTGGTTCATCAAACATACAGCACAACTAAAATAGTGTGTGCAGTCCAAAACAGCAATCATTAACTTTCAGCTTCTCTATAATTCCAGAATTAGTCGTGTTCTAGAGACTTAAATTATTCTAACACTTCACCGTTGATTAGAGTTAAATTAGTTAAATTAGGACCATCAAGTTGACTCATAAATTTTATCCAAGTCATTTTGTGCGCTAGATTTACCATACTCAATTAACCACGCGTTCTCCACGAAAATTAACATCGAAGCGCTTTTCACCCAATAACTTGCATTTTAACTTAGACATCACCTGAGCACTAGTACTTTTCATCACGACCGTAAACATACACATTCAGACTTCAAAAGCAAATCACCGCGACTACGACCTTACCCAAACACATCTATTAATTCGGCTAACTAGCGCAACAACATAGGCCACTATACATCACACACGTCGGCTAGTCTATTATTATCCAAACCCGAGACACAACCTACACTACAATATTTTTATGGACACACATATTCGCAAGTATTTTCGCGCACTGACCAACTCATACGAATTGTAGACCCTCAATCTCCAATTCGCAGTCACCAGGCATTTACTTCTCAAACTACGAACACATACACGTTTACCATAAGAACAGATCATTCCAATAATTATTCCAAAGCAACTAACTTTATTACACAACTTGTATCACGATCCTACTTGATTTACCTGAAGTGTCTACTCAAAATCGTGAGCACAATCATACACTATATGTGAAGCATAATTCGAGGAACGCCTAACACATATAGACTCGACCTAATTATAGAGGGAGTGATGACTACTTACGGCATGTCATCACCTCTCTACTTAAGCCGAGACAATTTCTACCTACCACGACCAAACATTTAGGTTGAGCACACTTTATTTTACCCTGTCTCGCATACAACCATATTGCGGCGTGCACCCGAGACATTACCGTTTAATTTAACGCAATCACTACTACATCGCATTTCGATACACATATTCGACAACATCGTGCTTAGGCAAACCCACACTTCCAGTCTACTTATCGCATCCAACCACACCACGTGACCACTGCATTCTCATAATCAATTTTTGCACAATTACTTATGACAATACTTAGCGACTAGACGAGTGAAACACCAACTGACTATTCGTACATTCACCTTTAAAACACTAATCATATGTGAAATAATTTATATTTTCAACCCACTCTAACCTACACCGCGATGAATACACAAATATACTTTAACATAGACGAACACCTTAGCCGACTGCGAAAATCACCAAGCGTGTTTTACGCTTTATTAATTTACCACAGCTAACACACTACTTTACGACGAAGTGTTTTAACAAACGAGTAGTGCATCCGCGACCAATCCCTATGACGCACAAATAGACTATCGCAGCCACATATATATCTAATCCAACAACAAAATAACATATCGGCTCACCCACGCACCTACGTGTCCCCATAATACGCACAAGGCATCAACCGCACAAGTGACTCCAACAGAACTAACCATACCCTCATTTGCGTCGACTATCACAATCACCGATCACATGCATAGAATCAATACACTCTTCACATAAACATCTATCGATGTATTCCCTAAAACATAATCCGCATATATTCCTATCGACATATAAAAACATTCGAGTTCTTGTCCACTTTTTTTTTTTCTACACGCTTTCATTCATGCACTAATACTTTCACGCACATATTCACGCCATCGACTAAATCGTAAATAAAACAAACGCAACCTGGCCAGATCGGTGAGTCGCATGTGCTGTCCACCGGCTAGCATTTCGTCGCATAGGCAGAGCACGAGGCACGACACCGATAGCTAGCTGCACACAACAACGTCGATTTACTGATTTAGTCATTTCATCGAGCAAGAGAAGCGCGGGGCAGCGAAGAGCTCACCGCGGACTGACGACATCGTGACGGGGACTGCGAGATCGACGGTGGGTGGCCTGTCTTGGCGAGCGCGACGCAGCGGAGGGCGTCGCCGCCGCTGCTGCTCGGGCGGGGACGCAGACCGGTGGAGGAGCACATGAGGAGGGGCTCGGCGTGTGCTCCAGCCCGGTGCCGAGGGATGGCAGCGGCCAGACTTGCCGGAGAAGAAGGTCGGCGTGGGGAGAACTTGGACTGCAAGAACAGCAGGGAGAGGAGGTCGACGGCTACTAGTTGAGGGAGACGGTGGGGAAAAAGGGAGCCTGCGCTAGTGCCCACAGGTCCGAGGGAAGGCAGGGGCGAGGTCAAGGCGCTCTGGCCTGGGCGTCCATGGCTGGCCGAGCAGAGGCTTCGACCAAGGGAACAACAGGCGGCCATGGGAGGAAGGGAGCTCGAGCGCCGGCCATGGAAGGGAGCTCGGCAACCATGGCTGAAGGGGAGCGCCGACCAGGGGGTGGAGAAGAGCGTCGAGCACCTAGGCTCTGGATGCCATGGTCGGGGCTGCTGGCCGAGCAGGGAGGAACTCGCGCCCATGGAGTAGGGAAGTGAAGAACGCCATGGCTTGGGCGTGTGGAGCAGGGAGGCGTGGATCTGGGCGTTGGGGGAGGAGGAGGAGACGCCATGGGATTTGCTGGAGAAAATCAAGGCGCCATGGAGAGGAGCACGCACGGCTCCCTGGTGGCTGTTGCTGCCGTGAAGAAGAGGCAGGAAGGAAGAAGGTGGCGGCTGAAATTTTGTGAGGGGTGGGAGTGGAAATTTGCCAAGTGAGCACCCCTATATAGAGGAAGGCTAGGGTTAGGGTTTCCTTAGTGGGCCAAATGGGCTGGGCTGGAATGGGCTTGGCCCAAAATCCCAATCCGGTCGCGCTAAAATATTTTCCCGAATAAAAATGTTCCTGCGGGTTTCGTCTGTACGCAAAACAGAGCGAACGAGAGTTCGGACGAACGAACGATTGAGCGATTAATTTCAGCCGAGAGTCTGATTTGGATTCTCGAAAATAAATCCTTACGCGTGATTTGAAAATAAATCGTCTTAAGATTTGATCGGCTTTGGATTTTTAGTCGGAGAAAGCGAATCGTGATATTTTTAAAAATCGCTGTCGATTCGGGGTTTTGAGTTCGGTTCGGCCATGAGATATTTAGCCGAAACGGATAAAATTGATTATAGGACGACATATCGAGTATTCCGTTTGAGGGTACGGAGTCGGATTAAAATAGTCGGACATCGATCGAAGTTCGGGAATTAGATGCGGGCTCAGACCAGATAATAGTCGTCGAGAGTTTGATTTAGAGAGCTTCAGATGAGATTTAAAATTCGAGAATGATCTTCGAGCCTGCATGAGTTCCGAGAATTAAAAGTTTTAACACGCTCCAAAATTGGTTGTTTCTCGCGATCGATTAACTCTGAATTCGGTGAACTTCCGAGAGAAAGCCTGATAAACAGAGATAGGCACGATCGAGAAATAGAAATTTTTATAGAGCATCCGAGATTAGGATTAATCTTCCGACGTAACACGAAACTGACACCTGGGGTGTCACAGATAGGACCGAAGTCTGGGGTGCGGGGGCTACGCCTGGTGCGGTGGGTCACGGCTGTAACCTTGCATTGGCGCATCGCGCGGCGAAATTCGGGGAATTCCTCGCCGTGGCTGAAGACTCTCGGTCGGACCGCCTAACGCCGTGGGCAGAGCTTCTTCGCGGGTGATTCTCGGTAAGCAATCCACCAAGAGCTTCGTGCTTATGCTCGCTTCGTGTAGCTGTTTCGGTAGGGACGATTCGTGCTTTGGCGCAGTAGGAATTGCTCGCCGGAGACCTTAGCGCCGCCGTGGGGGGATTTGGTGGGTTCTCCGGCGGGCGTTTTTGTGTGAGGCACGTAGCGCGCTGGCCGTTGATTCGATCAGGGACGGCGTAGATTAGACCGAAGGGTAGCGTTTCGTAAAATAGAATCTCGGTCGTTGGATGGTCGACGTGTGGGCGAGATCGGGTCGTGCGCATAATTGATCGCAGCCCTTGATCACGGATCCGACGAACCAGATCACGTACCGATTCATTAAAGGCTAGAGCTAATCCTAAGCGTTGAACTCAGATCCAACGGCCGAAAACCACTGATACCCCTTCGGCCCGGTAAAACTGCAAATAAGCCCTCGGGAAGCTCAGAAACCAACCCGCCGTCCTGGGGGCATTATTCACTGAGTCTAGGATAATTTACCAGTGAGCCCCTGCTGTTTTCTGTAATTGAGGCCCAGTCCAGTGCAGTAATAAAATGATTAAAAGAATTAGAAATTAGATTTTTAATACAAAAATAATTGCTAGAACTTAGATAATTCATAGAAAATTCATTTTAGCTCCAAATTGAACCATTCCAGTTTCTAAAATTTTGTAATAATATTCTTCATCATTTAGTGTCTCTGTTTTGACATGAACTCTGTCAGGAAATTTATTTATCATTTAATCATATTTTAATCACATTAAACCTTGGGAAAATCATAACTTGAATTCTACAACTCCAAAATTAATAATTCTTTTTCCTGTGATCTTATTTTAATATGTAGATTATTAATATGTATTTTGGCATACATGTTTGGTGTAATGTTAATTTTGCCTATACAATGTATGTGTGTATTGCTACGACTAGCAGTGAGGTCACGAGGATCAGAAGGATCATCCTGGTACCTGGAATCTCAAGGCCCAGGCAAGTTGTGCCCTTGATCACTTCTTTTCACCTACTCATGTTCTAATTAATCATAATGATCTGCATAGGTTAATTTTGATGGGACCCAATAGGTTACCCTAGTTTGTCTATCTTTATACCTTGTTTACCACTGAACTTTCTGGGTAGTACTTGCTAGTGCTATATGTGGTTTTGGGTATGGAGATATACTATTCATGATTACACTTTTGTTATCAGTTGTTATTTATTGTTCATGTTAAGATCATTATGTTAATTGGAACATGGAGAACCACCCGGGAAAACAGTGCTACCACGAGGGTGGAATGGGACGCCCTTGGCTGATTAATTAGGAAAGCTAGTGGAAGACTACCTTACCCGAAAGGGGCAAGGGCAGTAGGGGAGAGGTCAGTGTAGGGAGGCCCTCGGGAGGATTTTGCTGCGATGGCGGTCCTGCAAGGGATTCCTGCACTGGATCTTCCTATAAACTGTAGCGGGTTTTCGGAAGCTAGTGGAACTTTGTAAAGGCCTCGTAGTGGATCCCTAGCCATTCACCTCGGAAGTGTCTAAGGGCCTTGCAAACCCTGGCGACATGGGATACACGACTTGTGGGTAAAGATGCGCAACCTCTGCAGAGTGTAAAACTGGTATACTAGCCGTGCTCACGGTCATGAGCAGCTCGGACCCTCACATGATTAATTTATGAAACTAAATTCAATTTGTCATATGCATCGCATCGCAGGTGATGTTGTTACTTTTGTTCTACTTCATAATTGGGTTTGGTATTTACTTATACTTAGTAACTGCTAATAAAATTTTGACCAACTTTAAAAGCAATGCTCAGCTCTAACCATCTCCTTTGGTAAGCCTTACACTTCACGTGAGCTCCCACCTTTGGCGAGTTCATGCACATTATTCCCCACAACTTGTTGAGCGATGAACGTATGTGAGCTCACTCTTGCTGTCTCACATACACCACAGGTCAAGAACAGGTACTGCAGGATGATGCTCATGGAGGATGCTGCGATGAGTTCGTGAGAGGTCTAGGTCGTCGTCTCCCAGTCAACTTTGGGTTGCTGGACCGTTGTCTCCTTATAATGTAATTAATTATTTTGTATAGAACTCCCGTTATATATAAAGTTGTGACATTCGATCCTGTGCCACTATACATCATATGTATGAGACTTGGTCCCAGCATACCTGGTGTTTATGTTAACCCCGGGTTTTGGACCCCTAAAATCCGGGTGTTACAGAAGTGGTATCAGAGGAATGTTGACTGTAGGACAAAACCTAGATAGAACTGGACAACCAATATTTACTTACCTTTGCTACTCTGATTCTTTTCTGAACTTTTCTTAATATTTTCTCATCTATTTCCGCTTTACTCTGATTATCCTTACCTTTTCCTTCTAAAGACAAACTTGGATTTCACACTCTGAAATCCTGTGCCTAAAGTGATCTTTAGGAATAGGAGACCTACTCTTAGGAATAAAAATAAAACTCCTTTTTAAGATATCTATACACTTGAATGTTTGTTCTTATGATACTTGTTTGATTTGGATCTTTGTTTGAGTGTGATGAGTTGTGGAGTAATGTCCACAATTGCATCTGCATATACACATAGGTACAAAAATATATTTATAAGATAACTAGACAAACTAAATTATCCTTCAATAAAGTATCTAGCCTAACAATACCCATCTTATCTTAAAGACTCTCCCTTATCTTAATAGATCCATCTTATCTTAAAAGATACTCTACTACTATTAATAGATTCATCTTGTCTTGAAAAGATTCTATCTTATCCTAATAGATCTAACTGGCCTTAGAAGATTCTATCTTATCTTTATGGATCTGTCTTATCCTAATAAGCATACTTACCCACCCTAGTTTAACAACCATGATCTAATGCAAGCTAATTAGATCTCATCTAGTCAAACTGGTCATACCAATCTAATCTAGATCCCATCTAATCTAATATGATCCAATCTAAAGTGAGTTATTTAATAAATTAGTTAGTACTAGCGAAATGGATTAGACCTCACTCCTATAAAAATGATTTAAGCTAAATTGATGCCCTAAGATTAACTTGACCATATACATATGCAACTACCTTACCCATTCAATAGATGCATAATCCCTCTGTGTTAACCTAATAGAGCTTCTGACCTACCTACACCATATACCCCATCCCATTTCAAAAGATTCTAACATATCCTAACAAGATATATCTTACCCTGGTAAATCTATCTAACTTAAACTAGTCTAATCTAGATCATATCTAATTTAATATGGTCTAATCTAGTGTGAGTTACTTAATGCTGGTAGAAAAAAAAATATAAGGCCATACCCCTAAATCACTTAAGCTTAATTTGGAGACTTATATCAACTTGGCCATACACAACAACTCGACCTATATAATAAGTTACATAACTTACCCAATCAATAGAGTCTTAATGGGTTGCATAATCTATCAACCATCACCTGACATCAAACCAGATTTTGACCTACATCATGTAGTCTATCTCACCCATATATATCTAATCGTGACAAAATTCTATCCTACCTTTGGATACCCACCTTATACGACTGGTTATCTCAATCTGAACATAAAACAAAGATTAAGCCCTACTAAAGAATCTTCAGATTATAACCAGCCTCTAGCTTATTCATTCCGCTTATTGAATAATTTCCCTTGCAAAACTATTACCATATGCTTCTAACTTTCATGGTCAATACCAGGAAAGGGAAGATTACCACGTAAACAGCAAACAGAAATGAATCCTCCGAACCCTCCACCTGTTGAGATCGATCAAGTGGTTGCTACCCAAAGACTGGTAATACAACAATTAACAGAACTGGTGACCGAGATGCAGAAGCAGATAAGACAACAACGCGAGGAAATACGTCAGGCCCGCCAAGAAATAAGACAAGCACGGTTGGAGAGACAACAACAACAACCTCCACCACCACCACCAGC
This sequence comes from Zea luxurians, assembly GCA_029449295.1. Taxonomy (NCBI): domain Eukaryota; kingdom Viridiplantae; phylum Streptophyta; class Magnoliopsida; order Poales; family Poaceae; genus Zea; species Zea luxurians. Next base: position 10,338,855 of record JAOPSE010000038.1, read on the forward strand.
TTCACCAAGCTACATAGATATAAATTATGATGATTTGTAAGATCTAGATGTTACTTTAGTTAGTAAATGATATGACATTATTCTAGAAGGAACAATAAGGTCTATTGACCCTATGTTTTGTTAAAGAATTATACCTCATGCTGAGATTTCTTTGTTTGTGCATATGTTCCGAGAACAATATGAGTATACATCCCTTTTTCTTGCAAATCTCGAGGACGAGATTATTTTTAAGGGGGGTAGGATTTGTAACACCCTAAAGTTCAATCTTGTGTAGACAAGGAAAAATTCTCAAAGAGTTTAAATCAAAACACCTTTCCTTAAAGATAATCATAATTTAGAAGTTTCCACTCATGGATATGTTAAAAATACATAATTAAAGATACTTAGATAATCTAAATTGCCTTTGGGTTAGGATATATAAAAGAATTAGGATTAAACTATTTCTTAATATATATAGTCTACAATATAAATTTGATTTCCCTAGAAGTAATAAGGTAGGGATTATTCTACTATATGATTAAAAGCTTGTCTAAAAGAACTAAAATAAATAAAGAAATACATAAAATAGGTTTTTGCACATTATGCTGGAGTTCTATATGTGTATCCAAATTAAGTGTTTGAACTTTAAACTTGTGTTGATTTGAAATTCAAATGGAAAGGAAAAATAGAAAATAGAAAATAAAAGGAGAAGAAAGAGAAAGAATATAGAAATATATATATATATATAATATGTATCTTCAAAGTCAGTATTTTAATGGCACAATATAAACCTAAGTATAAAATGGCCACAAGAATGGAATTTAAATTTTAAAATGAGTTTGAAATTGAAAATGAAGAAAAGAAGGTGGGAAAATAAAAAGAAAAAGGTCAACATGCTGTTTGGGCCGGTTCCTAACCAATTCGGCCCACTACCCATGCTCTCCCCGCCAGCCCATCGCCACCGCGCCCGGACTCACTGGCGCGTGGGGCCCACATGTCGGTGTCCCGGGCAACTACGTACTCACCCGCGCGCGCTCATCTGTATCACTGTCAAGCCGGGCCCGTACGTCAGCCAAGGCGCCTCACTCTTCCTTTCCCCGCATGGCTTACAGGTGGGACCTGCCTGTCATCTCTATCTCTTCCCCCTTCTTCGCTGTGTCTGTTTCGTATCCACGTCAACAACCCGAGCGCCATACGCGGCTTACTTCCTTGCTTCGCGCGAGTTAGGCCACGACCCCGACTCTGTGGGCTCGGTGGATAAAAGCCGAGCGCACGCGCTCCTTCTCCCCTATCCCCTCTCTTAGCCCGATTTCTCATCGCCACCAGAACGCCGCCGCGCGCCGTGTGAGGGGATTCGGTCCGCCGTCGGCGACCGGTCGATTTCTCAGCGATAGGACCGAAGTCTGGGGTGCGGGGGCTACGCCTGGTGCGGTGGGTCACGGCTGTAACCTTGCATTGGCGCATCGCGCGGCGAAATTCGGGGAATTCCTCGCCGTGGCTGAAGACTCTCGGTCGGACCGCCTAACGCCGTGGGCAGAGCTTCTTTGTAACACCCGGTTTTAAAGAACAAAGCCGGGTGCATCTCATACATGCGCCAAGAAGACAACATATATAATAACAGAGTGTATAGAGATAAATGTCATAAAACATCAGAGTATTTATTACATAGCGGAAGACTTATTACAAAATAAAGATAAATGTAAAATGAACTAAGGATCGATGGCGCCAATGTCGACTGAGAAACGCCACCTAGATCAGATCAAACTCCTCAGTGCTAGGCAGCTCCTCCTGAACCACCTGTTCTTCTCCTGTGGGGGGGGTGTGAGACAGCAAGAGTGAGCTCACATACGATCATAGCTCAACAAGTCGTGGGGAATAATGTGACATGAACTCACCAAAGGTGGGAGTTCATGAAGTGTAAGGCTGATCAATGAAATAAAGGCTGAAGCTGAGCATTGCTTTTATAAGTTGGTCAAAATTTTATTAGCAATTACTAAGTGTAAGTAAATACCAAACCATAGTAATAATAAGTAAAAGTAATAATAAAATAATCCCAAATGCAATGAAATGACAGATTAAGTTTAAGTTCCATAAATTATTCATGTGAGTGTCCGAGCCGCTCATGACCGTGAGCACGGCTAGTATACCAGTTTTACACTCTGCAGAGGTTGCGCATCTTTACCCACAAGTCGTGTTACCCATTTGCCACAGAGTTGATCAGACTCCATACACCTCTACCTAGGAAGCGAGGCAGGGTACCACTACGAGGCCTTTACAAAGTTCCACTAGCTTCAGACTACCCGCTACAGTTTATGGGAAGATCCAGTAAAGGGTTCCTGGCTGATAGCCATCCCAGCAAAATCAACCAGGGACCTCCCCGCACTGACCTCTCCCCTACTGCCCTTGCCCCTTTCGGGTAAGGTAGCCCTCCCCTAGCTTTCCTAGTTAATCAGCCAAGGGCGTCCCATTCCACCCTTGTGGTAGCACTGTTTTCCCGGGTGGTTCTCCATGTTCCCATTAACATAATGATCTTAACATGAGCAAGGAATAATAAAACAGATAACAATAAATAGTATAACAATGAGTGATGAATATCTCTATACCCAAATCCACGTAAAGCAATAGCATGTACTACCCAAAACTTTAGTAGTAAAACCAGTGGTGAAGCAAGGTATAAAGATAGTCAAATCTAGGGTATCCTATTGGGTCCCATCAAAATTATCCTATGCAGATCATTATGAATAATAAGAACATGAATGGGTAAAAGAAGTGATCAAGGGCACAACTTGCCTTCAACGAGCTCCTGCTCAGCTACTTCAACCTGTTGAAGCTCTGGTTCCACAATGGGTTGCTCGTCTACTCGCATCAATACAATACATACATGGCATAGCATAAATTAACATCACATCAAACATGCGAATAGAATATACAGTAATAAACTAGACATTAAAATAAGATTACAGGAACTGGAATCATTAAATTTGGAGTTATATATTTTAAGTTATGGATTTTCTGATGTTTTATGTGCTTAATACAAGATTAAGTGAAAGAATAATTTTAATGTGTTTGTCATACCAAAACAGAGGCACTAATGGGTAGACCATATTATTACAAAAATTTAGAAAGTGGAATGGATCAATTTGGACTAAAAATGGATTTTCTATGGATTAAACAAGTTCTAGGATTATTTTTACACTTACAAATCTATTTTCTGAATTATTTTATAAGTTTTCTCACTGTCTGGACTAGGCGTCAAAATCTGAGAACAGCAGGGGCCCAGGCGCAAAAGATCCTGAGACTCAGGACACTATGCAACAGGACGGCGGGTTGATTACTAAATAGTCCAGGGGCGCTTAAGTAAAAATGCCCCCACGAAGAGGTATCAGCCATAATGGGCCGCTGGATCACGCACGGACGGCGTGGATTAGACCGAGCCACCAGCGAAGCGCAACGCGGCGCAGACCGTCCAATCCACGATCGACGATGCAGATTTAATTATTCTGGTGTCGCTCTACTCCGCCCGATCGGAAATCAAGCGCCCAGATCTAATCTCTATTAACTCGAACCGGTACGCAGCGTGAGCTGTCCGATCTGAGATCGACGGATAAGGATCCATCTAGCCTAATTCGGTTGTGGGCCGTCCGATTAAAATCCACGGTCCGTATGTTTCCTTCCTCCTCCAGCCGATTGAGCACGGCGGCGGCCTGGTTTTCACGGAGGCGCCATGGCCGGTGAGGCAGATCCTCGACATAGGTGCACCTACCTCGAATCAATCGGTTCTACGTGTTGCGGGAACGAAGGCGAGCACGATTAAGGGATCCATACCGAAAATTGTTTGCACAGGCGTGCAGTCCACGGTCACCCCCGGTTTCCTGGCGATTTGTGGTCGACGGCGAGCGATTCCGCCCCCACGCGTCGATGTTAGCGCCCAGAGAACCGCACCTGCCCGATCCTTGCACGATGGCGAGTCCACACGGCCCTTCCCCGACCACCGTCCACCCGCGGAGATGGGAAGACAAGTGCGGCGGCCGCCAGTGCTCTCCTCTCCCTCGCTTTTCTCCGATCTGGTAGCTGCCACAGGCGAAATCCTCGATGCGTTCCCAACTCGCGAGGCACGGCCAGGTATGACGGCGACTGAGCTTTATACCCAGGTGCCCAGGGTCCTGCAATCGCGCCACAAGGGGGAAGATCCGCGCCGAAGGCGGTGAAATCCGTTCACGATGCGCTGGTTCTTCGGAGACGACGACCAGATGGAGAGCGGGGCCACCGTCCAGTGAGCTGTTGTCCAAACGCGCGAGGGGCCGAGTCACAGCCAGAAGGGCCCGCATGCCAGCGACGGCGCGCGCAGGAAAGGAGGGTCCTGGGCCGCGCGGCCAGAATTCGGGAGTGGGCCAAAATGGGGTGTTGAAGCCCAGTTAGGGGTTTATTCATTTCTCTTTTTTTTGTTTATTCTCTATTTCCCTTCATTTATTCCCAAATTCAATTTGAATTTCGAATTTCAATTTAAACTTGTGCCTAATTTATTCTTAGTTCATGTTGTGGGATTTAGAATACCTACTTTGGAAATATAATTATTTATTTTCTATATTTTGTATAATCTTTTCCTTCTCTTTGTTCAAACCCTAATTTTCAAATTTAGGGTTTTAATTCTACTTCTAGAAATTCTTATATTATTATATTTTAACATTATTATTTTATTTTATTTAATGCACAAACAATAAAACTCCAACATGATGCAAATTTTTATCAATTGTTTGAATTAAACTCTAAATTTTTGTATATGCTCTTTTCATGATGCAAATGAGACATACAAAATTGAGAACAACTCTCTCTATTATTCTTGGTATACAACTTGGAGTATTACAAATCCTACCCCCCTTAAAAATAATCTCGCCCTCGAGATTCAAGAAGAACTAGGGAAAAGGTGGGGAAAATCTATACGAAGCTCTTCTTCTCTTTCCCAAGTTGCTTCATCTTCACCGTGGTGACTCCATTGCACTTTGCACATCTTTATAACCTTATTCCTTGTAACTCGAGTCAAAGTGTCCAAAATCTTGATAGGGTACTCAGCATAGGTCAAATCATCTTGAACACTAAGGTCTTCCATTGGTAGTTGCTCCTCAGGTACCCTGAGGCACTTCTTTAGCTGAGACACATGAAACACATTATGTACATCTGACAGATGATCGGGTAACTCCAGTTGATATGCAACTTCACCCACTCGCTTCAAGATCAAGAAAGGTCCAATGAAGCGAGGGGACAACTTTCCTTTAACTTTAAATCTCCTCATACCACGAAGTGGTGACACCTTCAAGTAGACATGATCACCCTCCTTAAACTCCAGGAGTCTTCTCCTATTATCAGCATAGCTCTTTTGCCTTGATTGTGCAATTCTCAAATTTTCTCTTATCATTCGAACTTGTTCTTCTGCCTCTTGTATAAGTTCAGGTCCAAAGAACTGTCTTTCTCCAGTTTGATCCCAATACAGGGGAGTCCTGCATTTCCTGCCATACAAAGCCTCAAATGGTGACATCTGCAAACTAGCCTGGTAGCTATTATTATAAGAAAACTCTGCATATGGTAAACTCTTCTCCCAACTGCCACCATGCTTGAGAGCACAAGCTCTTAACATATCTTCCAGCACTTGATTGGTTCTCTCTGTCTGTCCATCAGTCTGGGGATGGTAGGCTGAACTAAAATTCAACTTTGTATCCAAACTCTCATGCAACTTCTTCCAAAATCGAGAAGTAAACTGTGATCCTCGATCAGACACGATCTTCTTAGGCACTCCATGTAGACAAACTATCCGAGTCATATACAATTCTGCTAGCTTGGCTCCCGTGTAATTAGTCCTCACAGGTATAAAATGAGCCAACTTTGTCAATCTGTCCACAATTACCCAAATAGAGTCATATCCTGCTGGAGTGCGGGGTAGTCCAACAATAAAATCCATACCAATTTCTTCCCATTTCCACTCAGGTATCTTCAATGGGTGCAATAATCCAGCGGGTCTTTGATGTTCGGCCTTGACTCTTTGACATACATCACACTTAGCCACATGAGCAGCCACATCTCTTTTCAGTCCATACCACCAATACTTTCGCTTCAAATCTTGATACATCTTAGTGCTTCCAGGGTGGATGGAGTAATCAGAATCATGAGCTTCTTTCAATATAGTCTCCCGGAGGCTATCAATCTCTGGAACACATATCCGATCTTTGAACCATATGGTACCTTGCTCATCCTCTGTGAACTCCGGAACTCTTCCTTCAGTAATAAGATCCTTGATCTCTTGAATCTTAGCATCACCAATCTGACCTTTACGAATCTCTTGCTCCAAAGTAGGTTCCAACTCTATGGTAACTCCTTCAGTATGAGTAACAATTCCCAAATTGAGTCTCTCAAAATCTTTTGCTAAATCATCAGGTAGCTGGACAACGAAAGCGGAGTGAACATGCTCCTTCCGACTCAAGGCATCTGCAACCAAATTTGCCTTGCCTGGATGATAGTGAATCTCCAAATCATAATCCTTAATAAGCTCCAACCAACGGCGTTGTCTAAGATTGAGATCCTTCTGAGTGAATATATACTTCAAACTCTTATGATCCGTGTATACTTGGCACTTAGTTCCCATAATGTAGTGTCTCCAAATCTTCAGTGCATGCACAACCGCTGCTAATTCCAAGTCATGAGTGGGGTAGTTCAATTCATGCTTCCGCAACTGACGAGATGCATAGGCAATCACATGTCCATCTTGCATGAGCACACATCCTAGTCCTTGGCCACATGCATCACAATAAATATCAAATCCTTTCTGCAAGTCTGGCATAACCAATACTGGAGGTGACATCAATCTTTCCTTCAATTGATCAAAGCTCTCTTGACATTTCTCATCCCACTTAAATTCTTTTCCTTTCTCCAAAAGCGATGTCATAGGCTTAGCAATCTTGGAGAAACCTTCAATAAATCTCCGATAGTATCCTGCGAGTCCCAAGAAACTCCGAATCTCAGTAACTGTAGTGGGCACTCTCCACTCCATTATCTCCTTCACTTTAGCAGGATCCACTGCTATTCCTCCATTAGAAATAATATGACCAAGGAATGGCACCTTGTCAATCCAAAACTCACACTTGCTAAACTTAGCGTAGAGCTCATTATCTCGCAACTTCTGCAGCACCAATCTCAGATGTTGTTCATGATCACTTTCATTCTTAGAATAGATAAGAATATCATCGATGAATACCACGACGAATCTGTCCAAATACTCCATAAACACTTTGTTCATCAAATTCATGAAATAAGCTGGTGCATTGGTTAGTCCAAATGACATAACAGTAAACTCATATAATCCATATCGAGTTGAGAAAGCCGTCTTGGGAATATCCGATGGTCTAATCTTCATCTGATGGTATCCCGATCGGAGATCAATCTTCGAGAATACCCTGGCTCCTCTCATCTGATCAAATAAATCCTCAATACGGGGCAACGGATACTTGTTCTTCACCGTAACATCATTAAGAGATCTATAATCCACACACATCCGTTGCGATCCATCCTTCTTCTGTACAAATAACACCGGTGCTCCCCAAGGTGAGGAACTTGGACGAATGTAACCAGCCTCTTGTAACTCCGTCAACTGCTTCTTTAGTTCCTTCAACTCTTCTACGGACATTCTATATGGCCGTTTAGAAATAGGGGCGGTTCCAGGTAAGAGATCAATAACAAACTCGACTTCTCTATCAGGTGGCATCCCTGGTAACTCCTCTGGAAAGACGTCCGGAAAATCTCTAACCACCCGGATGTTGTCACCAACAAACTCCTCAGGCATAAAGAACATTGCACGCATGGATGAGGAGGTTACTGCAATATTGACTTGAAATCTTTCTCCTTTAGTAGTAGTGAGTTCTACGGTACCCCTACCACATGCTATAACGGCCTTTGCCTTTCTTAGCCATGACATACCAAGGATCAGATCTATACTGCTTGACTCTAATATTATAGCAGTGGCTCCAAAATCTCTACCCATAATGGTTACTGTCAATCTACGTGTCATTTGATTTGCCTCAACAGGCCCTTTAGGTGTAATTACTATCAGGGGTTTCTTCATATTTAGCAGTGGTATTTCATTTGTGTTGGCATATCTAGCAGACATGAATGAATGTGTAGCACCAGAATCAAATAATATTGTTGCAGGAATCGCATTAACATAAAACATACCAATTACGAGGTCACCACCATCAGGAGTATCATCAACGCTGACTTGATTCACCCTGGCTATAGAATATCCCTTGCCAGGGGTCTATTGCTTGTTCTGAGCTGGAGTATTAGCAATCCTCTGTGGGCAGACGTTTGCATAATGACCAATCTTCCCACACTTGAAACATTGAGTGCCCGGACTCTGTCCTGCAAACTTCGTGGGGGTGCCCGTGGGAGTAGCCTGTCGAGGAGGTGTCCTCAGTGGTGATTGTTGAACTGGGCGTGGTCCTCCTGGTCGAGTCGGTGTACCCTGTGGTGAACTGTAGCGAGGACGAACACTGCTGCTACCCTGTCCTTGCGAGATAGCCTTCCTCTTCAAATCACCCAGTTGAACACGCTTGTGTTCAATAGCAAGAGCCTTATCCAACAGTCTCTGAAATGATGGAAAGGTATGTGCCACCAAAGCATACTGCAGCGGTCCATTAAGTCCTTCAATAAAATGCTCCTGCTTCCTCTCATCTTCAGCAACTTCCTCTGGAGCATACCTCGACAACTGAATGAATCTGTCTCTGTACTCGCTGACTGACATGTTACCTTGCTTCAATGACAGAAACTCCTTCTTCTTGATCTTGATCATACCAGCTGGAATATGGTAGTTCCTGAACTGTGTGCTGAACTCTGCCCAAGTAATAGTATCCGCAGCATCATGGGCAGCAGTATAAGAATCCCACCAGTCAGCAGCAGGACCAGTCAGACGTCCAGAAGCATATAGAACCTTCTCCCGATCAGTGCATTGCGCAATGTTCAGCATCTTCTCAATTGACTTCAACCAATCGTCTGCATCAAGTGGATCTGGCGAGCTGGCGAAGGTTGGTGGCTTGTGACTCATAAACTCCCGGTGCTTGTCACGAGGTGGAACTGGTGGTGGTGGTGGAGGCAATGGCACTTGTTGCTGCTGTTGTTGCTGTTGCATTTGTTGTTGCAGCTGCTGTTGTTGCGCCCTCCTTTCTTGGCGTATCTCATCTCTCTCCTGGCGCAACTCCTGGCGTATATCTTCTCTTTCTTGACGCATCTCCTGGCGTTCTTGCTGCATCTGGGCACGCATATCCGCCATGGTGTCTGCCATTTGCTGCATCATTGCCATCTGAGCAGCAACCAGTGGGTCAACTCCGCCCGGTGGAGGATTGGGAGGATTCATCCCAGCAGGTTGTGGCTGAGGTTGTCTTCGAGTGTGTTGGTTAGGAGGCAAGTCAATTCCACCACCCCGCCTGGTATTGACCATCTGAGTTAGATACATACGGTAAGAAGATAATAGACAAGGCAGTAATTACAATCATGTTACTTTGGGGGATTTATCAGCTAAGCAGATTATTATTTCACCTACTATAGTTAATTCAATACCTTATGTTGGTACATGCTAAGATGTCCATCTATAATAATTCAATCAATCAAAGAAGCAATTCAGGCATTGATCATCAGAACAATCAACCAACATTTTTAATAGAGAAAATAGTTTTAATTTTGTCTTAGGCTTCCTATCTCTTAAAATTGTCATAGGGGTAGGGATTCCAAGGTGTGAAATCCATCTTGTCTCAGAGTAGAAGAGATAAGAATGATCAGAGTAGAACAGTAGAAGGTGAGACAGAATCAAGATAAGTATAAGAAGAATCAGAGTGAGGTAAGTGTAGAATGAATCAGAATAAGATAAGTAGGTAAGGGTTGTCCATTTCTATCTAGGTTTCGTCCTACAGTCAACATTTGCTCTGATACCACTTCTGTAACACCCGGTTTTAAAGAACAAAGCCGGGTGCATCTCATACATGCGCCAAGAAGACAACATATATAATAACAGAGTGTATAGAGATAAATGTCATAAAACATCAGAGTATTTATTACATAGCGGAAGACTTATTACAAAATAAAGATAAATGTAAAATGAACTAAGGATCGATGGCGCCAATGTCGACTGAGAAACGCCACCTAGATCAGATCAAACTCCTCAGTGCTAGGCAGCTCCTCCTGAACCACCTGTTCTTCTCCTGTGGGGGGGGTGTGAGACAGCAAGAGTGAGCTCACATACGATCATAGCTCAACAAGTCGTGGGGAATAATGTGACATGAACTCACCAAAGGTGGGAGTTCATGAAGTGTAAGGCTGATCAATGAAATAAAGGCTGAAGCTGAGCATTGCTTTTATAAGTTGGTCAAAATTTTATTAGCAATTACTAAGTGTAAGTAAATACCAAACCATAGTAATAATAAGTAAAAGTAATAATAAAATAATCCCAAATGCAATGAAATGACAGATTAAGTTTAAGTTCCATAAATTATTCATGTGAGTGTCCGAGCCGCTCATGACCGTGAGCACGGCTAGTATACCAGTTTTACACTCTGCAGAGGTTGCGCATCTTTACCCACAAGTCGTGTTACCCATTTGCCACAGAGTTGATCAGACTCCATACACCTCTACCTAGGAAGCGAGGCAGGGTACCACTACGAGGCCTTTACAAAGTTCCACTAGCTTCAGACTACCCGCTACAGTTTATGGGAAGATCCAGTAAAGGGTTCCTGGCTGATAGCCATCCCAGCAAAATCAACCAGGGACCTCCCCGCACTGACCTCTCCCCTACTGCCCTTGCCCCTTTCGGGTAAGGTAGCCCTCCCCTAGCTTTCCTAGTTAATCAGCCAAGGGCGTCCCATTCCACCCTTGTGGTAGCACTGTTTTCCCGGGTGGTTCTCCATGTTCCCATTAACATAATGATCTTAACATGAGCAAGGAATAATAAAACAGATAACAATAAATAGTATAACAATGAGTGATGAATATCTCTATACCCAAATCCACGTAAAGCAATAGCATGTACTACCCAAAACTTTAGTAGTAAAACCAGTGGTGAAGCAAGGTATAAAGATAGTCAAATCTAGGGTATCCTATTGGGTCCCATCAAAATTATCCTATGCAGATCATTATGAATAATAAGAACATGAATGGGTAAAAGAAGTGATCAAGGGCACAACTTGCCTTCAACGAGCTCCTGCTCAGCTACTTCAACCTGTTGAAGCTCTGGTTCCACAATGGGTTGCTCGTCTACTCGCATCAATACAATACATACATGGCATAGCATAAATTAACATCACATCAAACATGCGAATAGAATATACAGTAATAAACTAGACATTAAAATAAGATTACAGGAACTGGAATCATTAAATTTGGAGTTATATATTTTAAGTTATGGATTTTCTGATGTTTTATGTGCTTAATACAAGATTAAGTGAAAGAATAATTTTAATGTGTTTGTCATACCAAAACAGAGGCACTAATGGGTAGACCATATTATTACAAAAATTTAGAAAGTGGAATGGATCAATTTGGACTAAAAATGGATTTTCTATGGATTAAACAAGTTCTAGGATTATTTTTACACTTACAAATCTATTTTCTGAATTATTTTATAAGTTTTCTCACTGTCTGGACTAGGCGTCAAAATCTGAGAACAGCAGGGGCCCAGGCGCAAAAGATCCTGAGACTCAGGACACTATGCAACAGGACGGCGGGTTGATTACTAAATAGTCCAGGGGCGCTTAAGTAAAAATGCCCCCACGAAGAGGTATCAGCCATAATGGGCCGCTGGATCACGCACGGACGGCGTGGATTAGACCGAGCCACCAGCGAAGCGCAACGCGGCGCAGACCGTCCAATCCACGATCGACGATGCAGATTTAATTATTCTGGTGTCGCTCTACTCCGCCCGATCGGAAATCAAGCGCCCAGATCTAATCTCTATTAACTCGAACCGGTACGCAGCGTGAGCTGTCCGATCTGAGATCGACGGATAAGGATCCATCTAGCCTAATTCGGTTGTGGGCCGTCCGATTAAAATCCACGGTCCGTATGTTTCCTTCCTCCTCCAGCCGATTGAGCACGGCGGCGGCCTGGTTTTCACGGAGGCGCCATGGCCGGTGAGGCAGATCCTCGACATAGGTGCACCTACCTCGAATCAATCGGTTCTACGTGTTGCGGGAACGAAGGCGAGCACGATTAAGGGATCCATACCGAAAATTGTTTGCACAGGCGTGCAGTCCACGGTCACCCCCGGTTTCCTGGCGATTTGTGGTCGACGGCGAGCGATTCCGCCCCCACGCGTCGATGTTAGCGCCCAGAGAACCGCACCTGCCCGATCCTTGCACGATGGCGAGTCCACACGGCCCTTCCCCGACCACCGTCCACCTGCGGAGATGGGAAGACAAGTGCGGCGGCCGCCAGTGCTCTCCTCTCCCTCGCTTTTCTCCGATCTGGTAGCTGCCACAGGCGAAATCCTCGATGCGTTCCCAACTCGCGAGGCACGGCCAGGTATGACGGCGACTGAGCTTTATACCCAGGTGCCCAGGGTCCTGCAATCGCGCCACAAGGGGGAAGATCCGCGCCGAAGGCGGTGAAATCCGTTCACGATGCGCTGGTTCTTCGGAGACGACGACCAGATGGAGAGCGGGGCCACCGTCCAGTGAGCTGTTGTCCAAACGCGCGAGGGGCCGAGTCACAGCCAGAAGGGCCCGCATGCCAGCGACGGCGCGCGCAGGAAAGGAGGGTCCTGGGCCGCGCGGCCAGAATTCGGGAGTGGGCCAAAATGGGGTGTTGAAGCCCAGTTAGGGGTTTATTCATTTCTCTTTTTTTTTGTTTATTCTCTATTTCCCTTCATTTATTCCCAAATTCAATTTGAATTTCGAATTTCAATTTAAACTTGTGCCTAATTTATTCTTAGTTCATGTTGTGGGATTTAGAATACCTACTTTGGAAATATAATTATTTATTTTCTATATTTTGTATAATCTTTTCCTTCTCTTTGTTCAAACCCTAATTTTCAAATTTAGGGTTTTAATTCTACTTCTAGAAATTCTTATATTATTATATTTTAACATTATTATTTTATTTTATTTAATGCACAAACAATAAAACTCCAACATGATGCAAATTTTTATCAATTGTTTGAATTAAACTCTAAATTTTTGTATATGCTCTTTTCATGATGCAAATGAGACATACAAAATTGAGAACAACTCTCTCTATTATTCTTGGTATACAACTTGGAGTATTACATTCTTCGCGGGTGATTCTCGGTAAGCAATCCACCAAGAGCTTCGTGCTTATGCTCGCTTCGTGTAGCTGTTTCGGTAGGGACGATTCGTGCTTTGGCGTAGTAGGAATTGCTCGCCGGAGACCTTAGCGCCGCCGTGGGGGGATTTGGTGGGTTCTCCGGCGGGCGTTTTTGTGTGAGGCACGTAGCGCGCTGGCCGTTGATTCGATCAGGGACGGCGTAGATTAGACCGAAGGGTAGCGTTTCGTAAAATAGAATCTCGGTCGTTGGATGGTCGACGTGTGGGCGAGATCGGGTCGTGCGCATAATTGATCGCAGCCCTTGATCACGGATCCGACGAACCAGATCACGTACCGATTCATTAAAGGCTAGAGCTAATCCTAAGCGTTGAACTCAGATCCAACGGCCGAAAAACCACTGATACCCCTTCGGCCCGGTAAAACTGCAAATAAGCCCTCGGGAAGCTCAGAAACCAACCCGCCGTCCTGGGGGCATTATTCACTGAGTCTAGGATAATTTACCAGTGAGCCCCTGCTGTTTTCTGTAATTGAGGCCCAGTCCAGTGCAGTAATAAAATGATTAAAAGAATTAGAAATTAGATTTTTAATACAAAAATAATTGCTAGAACTTAGATAATTCATAGAAAATTCATTTTAGCTCCAAATTGAACCATTCCAGTTTCTAAAATTTTGTAATAATATTCTTCATCATTTAGTGTCTCTGTTTTGACATGAACTCTGTCAGGAAATTTATTTATCATTTAATCATATTTTAATCACATTAAACCTTGGGAAAATCATAACTTGAATTCTACAACTCCAAAATTAATAATTCTTTTTCCTGTGATCTTATTTTAATATGTAGATTATTAATATGTATTTTGGCATACATGTTTGGTGTAATGTTAATTTTGCCTATACAATGTATGTGTGTATTGCTACGACTAGCAGTGAGGTCACGAGGATCAGAAGGATCATCCTGGTACCTGGAATCTCAAGGCCCAGGCAAGTTGTGCCCTTGATCACTTCTTTTCACCTACTCATGTTCTAATTAATCATAATGATCTGCATAGGTTAATTTTGATGGGACCCAATAGGTTACCCTAGTTTGTCTATCTTTATACCTTGTTTACCACTGAACTTTCTGGGTAGTACTTGCTAGTGCTATATGTGGTTTTGGGTATGGAGATATACTATTCATGATTACACTTTTGTTATCAGTTGTTATTTATTGTTCATGTTAAGATCATTATGTTAATTGGAACATGGAGAACCACCCGGGAAAACAGTGCTACCACGAGGGTGGAATGGGACGCCCTTGGCTGATTAATTAGGAAAGCTAGTGGAAGACTACCTTACCCGAAAGGGGCAAGGGCAGTAGGGGAGAGGTCAGTGTAGGGAGGCCCTCGGGAGGATTTTGCTGCGATGGCGGTCCTGCAAGGGATTCCTGCACTGGATCTTCCTATAAACTGTAGCGGGTTTTCGGAAGCTAGTGGAACTTTGTAAAGGCCTCGTAGTGGATCCCTAGCCATTCACCTCGGAAGTGTCTAAGGGCCTTGCAAACCCTGGCGACATGGGATACACGACTTGTGGGTAAAGATGCGCAACCTCTGCAGAGTGTAAAACTGGTATACTAGCCGTGCTCACGGTCATGAGCAGCTCGGACCCTCACATGATTAATTTATGAAACTAAATTCAATTTGTCATATGCATCGCATCGCAGGTGATGTTGTTACTTTTGTTCTACTTCATAATTGGGTTTGGTATTTACTTATACTTAGTAACTGCTAATAAAATTTTGACCAACTTTAAAAGCAATGCTCAGCTCTAACCATCTCCTTTGGTAAGCCTTACACTTCACGTGAGCTCCCACCTTTGGCGAGTTCATGCACATTATTCCCCACAACTTGTTGAGCGATGAACGTATGTGAGCTCACTCTTGCTGTCTCACATACACCACAGGTCAAGAACAGGTACTGCAGGATGATGCTCATGGAGGATGCTGCGATGAGTTCGTGAGAGGTCTAGGTCGTCGTCTCCCAGTCAACTTTGGGTTGCTGGACCGTTGTCTCCTTATAATGTAATTAATTATTTTGTATAGAACTCCCGTTATATATAAAGTTGTGACATTCGATCCTGTGCCACTATACATCATATGTATGAGACTTGGTCCCAGCATACCTGGTGTTTATGTTAACCCCGGGTTTTGGACCCCTAAAATCCGGGTGTTACACTATGGACGGAGTTGTAGGACTCCTCTGCATTGGGACCAGCCTGGAGAGAGACAGGTGTTTGGCCCCGACATTTTGCTTGAAGCCGAAGAGAATATCAAAATGGTTCGAGAGAATCTGAAGATAGCCCAGTCAAGACAGCGAAGCTATGCGGACCGAAGGAGAAGAGAACTGAGTTTCGAAATGGGGGATTTCGTCTATCTGAAGGTGTCACCTATCAGGGGAGTCAGAAGGTTCGGAGTTAAAGGCAAGTTAGCACCCCGGTACGTTGGACCATATCAGATTCAAGCAAAGCGTAGAGAAGTGGCCTACCAACTCAACCTACCAGAAAGTTTGTCAGCAGTGCACAATGTGTTCCACGTGTCGCAATTGAAGAAGTGTCTGCGAGTACCAGAAGAACAGTTGCCAGTGGAGGGTTTGGAGGTCCAGGAGGATCTGACATACATAGAGAAGCCAACGCAGATTCTGGAGTTCGCAGACAGAGTCACCCGGAGGAATACCATCAGAATGTGCAAAGTCAGATGGGGTCACCACTCGGAGGAAGAAGCAACCTGGGAACGAGAAGATGATCTGAAAGCCAAATACCCTGAACTCTTTGCTGACCAACCCTGAATCTCGGGGCGAGATTCTTTTAAGGGGGATAGGTTTGTAACACCCTGAATTTGGGGGTATAAAATTTCTTTGCTCATATTCACAAATTCAGTTGTTACTTCCCTTTTCTCATCCTTCCCCAATCTTCTCTTTCTCATTTCTATAGGAGAAAAGTGGTTATTTTATTTGTAACTATAGTCTATTAGCTCAAACTCCAAGGGAGTATGAATTGTTGCATCATGCTGAACCCTAGATTTCACTTTTGTTTGGTGCATAATTCTTAGAAAGTCTAATTTGAATTTGTGGCTTATTTGAATTTGAATCAAATAGAGAAAATAAAAAGAAAAGGGAAAACAATTGCTGGAATAAAAGAAAAAGGGAAAAAGGCCCATACCCCCGCCCCCCCCCCCCTCGGCCTTTCGGCCCAATCGGCCCATCCCGCGCGCGCCTTCTCCCGCCCTCCTCTCTCTGCCCTGGCGGGCCCACCCGTCAGCGCAGCCGCTTTCCCCATCCCGCGCGCGCCCGCTTCCCCCGCTCTCTCTGCCCTGGCGGGCCCGCCCGTCAGCGCAACCGTTCTCCGCGCCCGCGCCCGCTTTCCTCTCTCTCTCTGCTCGCGGGCCCGGGCTGTCAGCCCCGTCGTCCCCGCGTAACCGCCGCCCCGAGCCGCGCGTGCCGCGGACTCCGCGCTCACGTCGCGCGTGGAGCTCGCCACCACCTCGCCTCGGCCACTAGAGCCCAGAGCCCCACTGTAACACCCTGAATTTGGGGGTATAAAATTTCTTTTCTAATATCCACCAAATTCAGGTGTTACTCTCTCAGTTCTTCACTTTCCTTTCTCTTTTCCCTAAAAATGGAGAATTATTTTGTTTTATATTAGCGTAAACCTAGTGGAATGAGCCCTAGAGGCACTTTGGTTGTTGCATTCATGCCGATGCATGGTGTTTCTAAGTGCAAAATGTGTTTGAAACATGTTAATATATCTTATAGAAGCGCTCGGTAAATTTTCATATTTTTCAGAATATTTTTCTATTTTCCGGAAACCAAAATCTATTTATTTGGGGACCTTAAAAATGTTTTTAGAAATTCTAATTATGTTTTTTGAGTTCATTAGGTGCCAAAATATTTATAGGAATTTTTCTGGAATTTTTGAAAGCATATATAATATTTTGAGCATAAAATATGGATTTCTAGGCTTTTTTCGAATTTTAAAATAGTAAAATCCGAATTTTAACCGAATTTTCATCTCATCCAAACCCTAGATATATATACATGTCCGGCTTTATCTCGTCGAGCCCGTTCCAGAACACAAAACGTTTCCCCCAAATCCAATCCCTACCTCCCGGTATTGCTCGCCGAAGTTCGGGGCGGTTCCAACTCCGGCTACAACTCCGGCGAGCAATTACTCCCAATCCGTGCATCGTCTGCCGAATCCGAGGATACCGCTGCGTTCGTCTTGTCGAGGGCTTCGTCGCAGCGCGTTCGGTTCGTCGATTGGATCCCCGAATCTCCGGCAATCGATGGATTTGGCTTCGGCTCCGGCGAGAGTCTTCTTCCCCGGTGAGAAACCTCCATTGTTGCACCTAGGGTTTCTTCGTTTATTCGTTTTCCCGTCCGTGCAGAGCATCTCCCACTCTCCCCTTACCTTCCCCCGGGGCGGCGCCCCTCCCCCCTCCGTTTCCCCTCCCCGGCGGCGCCCCTTTCCCCCTCCCGGCGGTGGCGGTGGTGGCCGACGGCGGCGCTCGAGCTCCCGCGCCCCACGCCCGCGCGCACCCCTCCCCGGAAGCGGTGGCCGCGCCCCTCGCGCCCCGTGCGGCCGCGCCCACCTCCGGCCGGCCCAACCTCGTCCTCCCCTGCGCAGCCCCCTCCTCTTCCTCTCCTCTCTCTTCCATGGATGGGAGGAAGAAGATGAAGAGAGGAAGAAGACGATGACAGTTCTGTAATTTAGTCCGCGCGAATTACAGTATGGTATAAAACATTCATAACTTTTGCGTTTTAAACCCGATTCGATCCATTCAAGTTGCGTTAGATTCGTATTAAAATTATCTTAATTTAGAAATATTTATCCCAATTTTTGCACATTTTATTTAATTTAGTTAAACGTTTGTTTAACCAGTGACTACTAGAACGACGTTTCAATTTAAAAACCTAATTTAGTAATTCGATTTGCGCATTTATAATTAGTCACCAATATGATTAACCTTAACTGAAATGTTATTTATTAATAACTATTTAGTTTAATCATGTTGTTTAATTATTAGTTCCGCATGTCGGTCCGCGCGTGCCACGGTGCTGTTTCGCGCACGTCGTCGCGTGTCGTTCGTGAGTGTCGCGCGTGTTGTTCGCACGCGTTGTCGTGTGCCGTTCGCGTGTGTCGCGCGCCTTGCCGCGTGCCGTTCGCGCGTATCGCGCGTTGTCCGCGCGCTAAGTCGTTTGTGTCCGCGCGTTGCGCACATCGTGTTTGCACGTCGTGCGTCGTTAATTCGTCTCGCTTAGAATCGCTCATATTCATTAAGTTACTTGCTTAACTGTCAACTATTAAAATAGTAAGTTAGTCAAAACTAAGTAGTAGTATTAATTTTGCATTTGATTAATATCAATTAATATAATTATGTTGAATTAGATGTTCTAATTAGTACTTGTTTAACGTAAACGCGCTAACCCCTCGACCGTAGCTTCGACTATCGTGGTTCTTTTCCTCGCATAACTGTAGAAGCGCTCTCTATTTTATATTGCTCGCTTTTATAATATTTTATCTCGTATGGTGTAATGTTCTTATGCAAGTATATGTTTGTTTGTGCCTGTTTGTATTCGCTGTGCGTCGCGAATAGATTGCGATCCATTTCCGAGCTTCGAGGAATCGACGGTCAAGCTTCGGCGACCAAGTAATCTAGCTATTCGAGTTCCACGAAGTTGAAGACCCTGAGCACCTGTTTGGTGAAGGAAAGTGTCCTCTGACCCATTATGTCCTATTCACTTATAACTTACTATCCCGCATTACTTACTTGAAACCTAAGGATTGACTAGCTTTACACTTTACTTTATCCTTGATGACCTTATGGTTAGCATTCTGCTATTGCCTTAACTTAATCAATGAACATGATGTGACTATTTATGATACTGTTACCCTGATGATGTTGATGATCTTGTGATACTCTAGGGGACTCAGGCTGTTTCCTGAGTACCTCTCCGTAAGGACCTGTTCGTTGAGAGACTACCTGGGATAACAGTGCAGCCATGAGGGTGAAATGGGGCGCCCTTAGCTAATTAATTAGAGGAACTAGAGGTGTAGTTGCTTCGCCGTCGTGCCGTCAATGGGGTCCAGGCACAGGGCTTGCTCTGCCGAGGCTGGGTGCCGAGGTTCTTTCGTTTTGCTTTTGTTAGTCACCCTCCTACGGGGAGAGGTACTGTGTTTATCAAACTGGAGAAACCTAACGGGCGGCTATGACCTCTAGGGAATCTTTGTAAAAGCTACGTAGTGATACCCTGCCGGACCACCTAGGAAGTGATCAATGGGGAGTCATGATCCTCGGGCAAAACGGGAATCACGGCTCATGGGTAAAGTGTGCGACCTCTGCAGAGGGTAATGAAACTGATATATCAGCCGTGCTCACGGTTAAGAGCAGCCTTGGGATCCTCTTTGATTAGAGATACAACTGGTTCGAGACTCAATGGTTCTATTTATTATTTTGGTTTGATGACGATAATGATGTTCCTCGATGAGGAAATGATTCACGGGTTGGTTATATGATAAAACTTGGCTTCCACTAATAATAAATATCTGACCAACTAAAAGCAACCGCTTGAGCTTAACCCCACATAAAGCTAGTCCACCTCAGCCAAACGGGACATTTGCTGAGTACGTTGATGTGTACTCACCCTTGCTTTCACAAAACACCAGGTTGCCTCTGGTGCAATCTATGCTCAGGTAAAGAAGAAGGTGTCGAGGTGGACCTCCAGGAGTTCCAGGACGTTGATGAGTTCGAGGATTAGGCTAGCGACCTCCCCCAGTCAGCTGCCTGTGGTGGGTTGTTTACGTTGGCTACGTTTCGATTTTGCGTACTTTGATTTTATATTATGTAAATGACTCTAGTCTGTAATATTATTACTTACTCTTTATTGTAATTCGAAGCATTGTGTTATGATGAGTCATTTATGTAATCGCTATGTACGTGAATTTCTGATCCTGGCACGTACATGGTTCGCATTCGGTTTACCTTCAAAACCGGGTGTGACATAAGTGGTATCAAAGCCGTGCTGACTGTAGGACCGCTGACCTAGAGTAGCATTGTTCGTTTTAAGGACTTATTGATTATTACTTCATCTCATCCTTGATTCTGCTTCAAAATATTAGTCACCTCGACTAATTCTATGTTGTGCTCCTATATGCCCCCTTGCCAAAAAGTATTTTATTCTAGTATGGTCTATACTTATCTCAATTTATTAGATCTAATCTCATCTTGTGCTTGCGACATCTTTGTAGATGCCCCCTGACCATAGCATTTAGTCTTTTGGGACTCTTTCCTCGCCCATTATTAAATTGCTACCATTTTACCATCTCCATTCCATTTTGTTATTGACATGCTCTTATCCTTGCATTTTTAATACCCTTATCCCTTAATCTAAAGTACTTACCCTTGTACCTCTATTGCCTATTTAAACAGTTCAATTTATGTGTCCATGACCTTCTTGTCTTCTGAGATCATTTCTTATTCTGTTGTTAAGTCGCTATCTTTCGGCAAGTTCTATGCCCTTGGTCTTAGCATGCTCGTATCCCTGGATTCTTTAATACTCTTGTTTCAATACCTACCTCTAATAAAAACTCTGCTGCCTATTTAAACATTTCAGTTTATATGTCCATGATCTTACTGTCTTTTGAGACCCTTTCCTATTCTATTGTTAAGTCGCTATCTTTTTGGCAATTTGTACTCTCTTGGTCTTGGTATGCTCGTACCATTGGAATCTTGCATACCCTTATTTTTATATATGCTTACCTTTATATCCCAATATCTGTTTGAGATATTTCAGTTTACATGCCCTTGACCACCCTTGTTTCTCGATGATCCATGAGCGGTCATTCTACTTTGCATATCCTTGGTGATCCCGTTGTCTCCTTGTAACTTCACTCGGTAATGAATCTTTACTTCAACCCTTTTGTTGGAACCTTACCTATCTGACCCTTGATTGTTTTCTCCACTTTGTCATTTCGCGAGTCTTGCCTTAACTATATCCTTTGTTATGCTTTTAATTATTATCATATGCACCCTTGACACCTCTATATCCTACATTGATGTTTGTCTCATACCTGCCCTTTAAAATCGCCCCTCTTCTGTCTCATACCTTCTTTCTCTTGGTTGTATCCTCTTCTTTGGCTCGCGAGTTTGTAACCTCATCCTTTGTTGTGCTTTTGTTTCTTATTGCCTTTACCCTTCTCATCTCTCAATCTTACCTTGGTGATTACGCTATGTTCGTTATCTAAAACCTCCAATCTCCCACCTTAGTTCAAGTGTGGTCTCTTACTTATCTCACCCGTGGTTATATCCTATACTTCACCTCTTGCAAGACTTATCTTATTTCTATTCTTGATTGTACCTAGATTCCTGTTTTTTAATGCACATTTACCTCTTCCTTTATATCCTTGCCTATTATCACCTTGACCATTGACCTCTCTCCATATTTACCATGATGTTTACCTATTTCTTAGCCTCACTTATTCCATTTCAATCCGAGAGTGTTATTTTCCCTATCCTGCTCTTGTTCATTTCCTTTCCCTTTGTCGCTTTGCAAGTCTTGTCTTACCTTAACTTCATCCTTTATTGAGCTTTTGTTTGATATCATCCTTACCTTTGTAATCCGTAGATCTTGCCTTGATACTTATCTTAGGTCTGCTTGTTGAAATCCCCTTTTTTCTATCTCAATTCGACAGATATGTTTTACTTATCTCACCCTTGACTATATCCTCTTCTTTACCGCGTGTAGGCCTAGACTTAACTCCATTCGTTATTGTATTTGTACCACTTGCTCTTCTATGCCTTTATCTTTTCTCTTACACCCTTGTCCGTTATCGCCTTTGGCCCTTGCGATATTTATGTCTTCTACCTAAATGCTTACCTTAAACTTATCCTTTAAATCCTCCCCTTTCTTTCAACCCAGTTTGAGAGTTGCGAGTTACCTACCTCTCCCTTGATTTCTCTTCACTTCTTTTCGCCTTACAAGTGTCGTCTTAATTCCATCCTTTGTTGTGTTTTGATTTTCTATCACCATCACCTTGTCATCCATCGATCTTGCCTTGATACTCATCTTTATTCATACTCAAAAAAAAAATCTCTACTCTTCCACCTCAAATTGAGAGTGGCAGTTTACCTATCTGGCCCTTGGACGTACCCTCTTTTTTCACTTGCACGTCATGTCTTAACTCCACCCTCTGTGGTATTTATATCCTTGGTTCTTATACCCATTTACATCATCTTCTACATCCTTGTCCATTATTACCTTTAAACCCTCGTTATACCTATGCCCTTGCCCACATGCTTATCTTGAACCTACCCTTTAAAGCCTGCTCTTTTCCATCGCTTTTTGAGGATAATGCCTCACCTACTTCACCATTGATTGCTTCCCCTTTTTTTTGATGCCTCACAAGTTTTGTCTAAAATACATCCTTGGTTGTGTTTGTCTGTTATCACCTTAACCCTTGTCATCCCTTGATCTTTACCATGATGCTTATCTTGCACCTGCATTTTAAAGCCTCCTCTCCCATTTCATTTCAAGAGTGATGTCTTGCCTATCCTGCTCTTGTTCATTCCCTTTTTCCTCTGTCATGTTGCAAGTCTTGTCCTAACTCTATCTTTTGGTGTGTTTTTGCCTTTCACCTCCCTTACCTTTGTAATCTCTAGATCTTTCCATGATGTTATCTTATGCCTACCTTTTGAAATATCATCTTTTCCATCTCGATTTGAGAATGGTGTTTTACCTATCCTGACCTTGGTTGCATTCTCTCCCTTGTCAGTTACAATCATTGCTTTAGCTCCATCCTTTATTATGCTCATGCCCCTACCCTCCATGTCTTATTATTTCCCTTGCCTTTTGTTGGCCTTAGAGGAAAGACCACCATTTAATTAAAAGGAACATATAGCAATGAGATGTTTGTTGATGCGTTCTCATGATGTTTGTCCTTCTGCTATGGCTGATTTGCTTCTTTGGAATGAGTGTTGATGTGTTGTGGCCCTTGGACCGCAATGGAATCTGTTTACTAGGTGAGTGCCATAGAGTTAAGTAGTTGGGTTCTCCCCCTGCTCTCTCTAATCCGTCTATACTTACCTTTTCTCGTTATTCTTTCCTCTTACACCTGTCCTTTTGGCAACCTCCAACTCCTCCAAATCAGTCAAGATCAGAGTCGGACACATCTTCATCAAGTGGGTATCAATGCTCTTGTTAAGGGGGTTAGCCGCTAACCCTGATGAAGACAATGCGATCGACATCAACCAACAAGATCAGAGTGGCGCAGCGAAAGCGTGTGTGGGTCCTAACCCACAGGTCCAGGAGATCCTCAAGAATTGCATCAATCGGTCTCAAGCATCTGATGGTCAAAGCAACCAATTCACAAGTCAAGCCGGCAGAGGCAAAGTTGAGTTAGAAAAAGCTACGAAAGACTAATGAACCAATCTCATTTTCTTGCTAGCCTCTTCTTTAATCTCGAGGACGAGATTCTGTTAAGGGGGTTAGATTTGTAACACCCTGAATTTGGGGGTATAAAATTTCTTTTCTAATATCCACCAAATTCAGGTGTTACTCTCTCAGTTCTTCGCTTTCCTTTCTCTTTTCCCTAAAAATGGAGAATTATTTTGTTTTATATTAGCGTAAACCTAGTGGAATGAGCCCTAGAGGCACTTTGGTTGTTGCATTCATGCCGATGCATGGTGTTTCTAAGTGCAAAATGTGTTTGAAACATGTTAATATATCTTATAGAAGCGCTCAGTAAATTTTCATATTTTTCAGAATATTTTTCTATTTTCCGGAAACCAAAATCTATTTATTTGGGGACCTTAAAAATGTTTTTAGAAATTCTAATTATGTTTTTTGAGTTCATTAGGTGCCAAAATATTTATAGGAATTTTTCTGGAATTTTTGAAAGCATATATAATATTTTGAGCATAAAATATGGATTTCTAGGCTTTTTTTCGAATTTTAAAATAGTAAAATCCGAATTTTAACCGAATTTTCATCTCATCCAAACCCTAGATATATATACATGTCCGGCTTCATCTCGTCGAGCCCGTTCCAGAACACAAAACGTTTCCCCCAAATCTAATCCCTACCTCCCGGTATTGCTCGCCGAAGTTCGGGGCGGTTCCAACTCCGGCGACAACTCCGGCGAGCAATTACTCCCAATCCGTGCATCGTCTGCCGAATCCGAGGATACCGCTGCGTTCGTCTTGTCGAGGGCTTCGTCGCAGCGCGTTCGGTTCGTCGATTGGATCCCCGAATCTCCGGCAATCGATGGATTTGGCTTCGGCTCCGGCGAGGGTCTTCTTCCCCGGTGAGAAACCTCCATTGTTGCACCTAGGGTTTCTTCGTTTATTCCTTTTCCCATCCGTGCAGAGCATCTCCCACTCTCCCCTTACCTTCCCCCGGGGCGGCGCCCCTCCCCCCCTCCGTTTCCCCTCCCCGGCGGCGCCCCTTTCCCCCTCCCGGCGGTGGCGGTGGTGGCCGACGGCGGCGCTCGAGCTCCCGCGCCCCACGCCCGCGCGCACCCCTCCCCGGGAGCGGTGGCCGCGCCCCTCGCGCCCCGTGCGGCCGCGCCCACCTCCGGCCGGCCCAACCTCGTCCTCCCCGGCGCAGCCCCCTCCTCTTCCTCTCCTCTCTCTTCCATGGATGGGAGGAAGAAGATGAAGAGAGGAAGAAGACGATGACAGTTCTGTAATTTAGTCCGCGCGAATTACAGTATGGTATAAAACATTCATAATTTTTGCGTTTTAAACCCGATTCGATCCATTCAAGTTGCGTTAGATTCGTATTAAAATTATCTTAATTTAGAAATATTTATCCCAATTTTTGCACATTTTATTTAATTTAGTTAAACGTTTGTTTAACCAGTGACTACTAGAACGACGTTTCAATTTAAAAACCTAATTTAGTAATTCGATTTGCGCATTTATAATTAGTCACCAATATGATTAACCTTAACTGAAATGTTATTTATTAATAACTATTTAGTTTAATCATGTTGTTTAATTATTAGTTCCGCATGTCGGTCCGCGCGTGCCACGGTGCTGTTTCGCGCACGTCGTCGCGTGTCGTTCGTGAGTGTCGCGCGTGTTGTTCGCACGCGTTGTCGTGTGCCGTTCGCGTGTGTCGCGCGCCTTGCCGCGTGCCGTTCGCGCGTATCGCACGTTGTCCGCGTGCTAAGTCGTTTGTGTCCGCGCGTTGCGCACATCGTGTTTGCACGTCGTGCGTCGTTAATTCGTCTCGCTTAGAATCGCTCATATTCATTAAGTTACTTGCTTAACTGTCAACTATTAAAATAGTAAGTTAGTCAAAACTAAGTAGTAGTATTAATTTTGCATTTGATTAATATCAATTAATATAATTATGTTGAATTAGATGTTCTAATTAGTACTTGTTTAACGTAAACGCGCTAACCCCTCGACCGTAGCTTCGACTATCGTGGTTCTTTTCCTCGCATAACTGTGGAAGCGCTCTCTATTTTATATTGCTCGCTTTTATAATATTTTATCTCGTATGGTGTAATGTTCTTATGCAAGTATATGTTTGTTTGTGCCTGTTTGTATTCGCTGTGCGTCGCGAATAGATTGCGATCCATTTCCGAGCTTCGAGGAATCGACGGTCAAGCTTCGGCGACCAAGTAATCTAGCTATTCGAGTTCCACGAAGTTGAAGACCCTGAGCACCTGTTTGGTGAAGGCAAGTGTCCTCTGACCCATTATGTCCTATTCACTTATAACTTACTATCCCGCATTACTTACTTGAAACCTAAGGATTGACTAGCTTTACACTTTACTTTATCCTTGATGACCTTATGGTTAGCATTCTGCTATTGCCTTAACTTAATCAATGAACATGATGTGACTATTTATGATACTGTTACCCTGATGATGTTGATGATCTTGTGATACTCTAGGGGGCTCAGGCTGTTTCCTGAGTACCTCTCCGTAAGGACCTGTTCGTTGAGAGACTACCTGGGATAACAGTGCAGCCATGAGGGTGAAATGGGGCGCCCTTAGCTAATTAATTAGAGGAACTAGAGGTGTAGTTGCTTCGCCGTCGTGCCGTCAATGGGGTCCAGGCACAGGGCTTGCTCTGCCGAGGCTGGGTGCCGAGGTTCTTTCGTTTTGCTTTTGTTAGTCACCCTCCTACGGGGAGAGGTACTGTGTTTATCAAACTGGAGAAACCTAACGGGCGGCTATGACCTCTAGGGAATCTTTGTAAAAGCTACGTAGTGATACCCTGCCGGACCACCTAGGAAGTGATCAATGGGGAGTCATGATCCTCGGGCAAAACGGGAATCACGGCTCATGGGTAAAGTGTGCGACCTCTGCAGAGGGTAATGAAACTGATATATCAGCCGTGCTCACGGTTAAGAGCAGCCTTGGGATCCTCTTTGATTAGAGATACAACTGGTTCGAGACTCAATGGTTCTATTTATTATTTTGGTTCGATGACGATAATGATGTTCCTCGATGAGGAAATGATTCACGGGTTGGTTATATGATAAAACTTGGCTTCCACTAATAATAAATATCTGACCAACTAAAAGCAACCGCTTGAGCTTAACCCCACATAAAGCTAGTCCACCTCAGCCAAACGGGACATTTGCTGAGTACGTTGATGTGTACTCACCCTTGCTTTCACAAAACACCAGGTTGCCTCTGGTGCAATCTATGCTCAGGTAAAGAAGAAGGTGTCGAGGTGGACCTCCAGGAGTTCCAGGACGTTGATGAGTTCGAGGATTAGGCTAGCGACCTCCCCCAGTCAGCTGCCTGTGGTGGGTTGTTTACGTTGGCTACGTTTCGATTTTGCGTACTTTGATTTTATATTATGTAAATGACTCTAGTCTGTAATATTATTACTTACTCTTTATTGTAATTCGAAGCATTGTGCTATGATGAGTCATTTATGTAATCGCTATGTACGTGAATTTCTGATCTTGGCACGTACATGGTTCGCATTCGGTTTACCTTCAAAACCGGGTGTGACACCCACTCGCCCTCTCCCCCTCCCTCATTTGCGCACCTGCAGGCCTCTCTCTCACCTCCCCCTCGCTGCGCGCACGCCAAAGC
Source organism: Zea luxurians (assembly GCA_029449295.1). NCBI lineage: Eukaryota > Viridiplantae > Streptophyta > Magnoliopsida > Poales > Poaceae > Zea > Zea luxurians. Next base: position 10,366,239 of record JAOPSE010000038.1, read on the forward strand.
ACCGCCGCCATTAAACCACCGCTGCCCGAGCTCGTTCCTCCGTCGCCGTTGGAGCCCCGCCGTGCCCTCTGCCACGGTGAGCTCCGCCCCGACGTCCACAACCCGGGACGCGCTCCAATTTCCCCTTCCCCTCCCTATTTCCCTCTGCCCGCGCTCACCCGCCGTCCACCGTGCAGCCGCGGAGGTCCGCCACCGCCGACCCGGGCCGTCGTCGCGCCATTGTCGCCACCAAGGAGTCCCCGGAGTTCGCCTTGAGGTAAGGAACCTCCCATGCCCCCTCCCTTCCCCTCTATTGCACTCTATCGCGTTTAATTGCTCGCCGGAGTCCCATAGCGCCGCCGCCGAGCCGCTTCGCCGTGGACCGCCCCCCTCCGGTGCCCCTGCCCCGACCTAGCCCCCACCAAAAGGTTCCCCGCGCCCTCCCCAACCTCCCAGGCCGCCCAGGTCGCCCCAAGGACCCGCAGAGCCCCTGCACCCCTCGTCTCCGGCGAGTTCTCCGCCGCGGGACGGGCGCCGTCGCCTCTGCTGGCCGGAGGAGAAGATAGAAGCCAGCCGCCAGATCTCCGCCGTCCATCTTAGATCGGACGGCCCTGTTTCAAATAGCCCGAACCCAACCTCAGCCGTCCGCCTGAGATCCGACGGCCCAGGGCCGTTCCCCCCCCCCCCCGCCTTCCTGTCAATCGGGCCCCGCCTGTCAGCCACCCGCGCCCGCACTCGCTCTGCCCGCCCGGCCCCGCCTGTCAGCCGCCCGCGCCCGCGCTCGCTCTGCCCGCCTGGCCCCGCCTGTCAGTCGCCCGCGCCCGCGCTGCCCGCCCGGCCCCGCCTGTCAGTCGCCCGCGCCCGCGCTGCCCGCCCGGCCCCGCCTGTCAGCCGCTCACGCCGCCGCGCGCCCGCGCGCCCGCCCGCGGATCTAATCCTGCGCGTCGATCTGAGATCCAACGGCCGTAGAAGCCCGATACCCCTTCGCCCGCGCAAATTCTTAAAGAGACCCCCGGTTTTCTGTAAATTGACCCGCCGTCCCTGGATCTTCGCAGTTAGGTCCTCGGACCTTTTATTTAATCCAAAATAAGTATTTAAGGCATATTTTTAATCCCTAATCTTGTAAAATTCATAACTTTGTCATATGAACTCCAAATTAGGTGCTTCAAATTGCAAAATGTTCATAATATTATTATCTATCTGTTTAAGCAATGTTTCCCTTCTGTTTCTATGTCCCAATTAATAGTTGATCATTAGGGTAAAATTAATGTTATGGGAACCCTATTTGAGATAAATAAAAGATAGTAGACTTTAATAAAAGTTGGAGCACTTAAGTTTATGGACTTAACACTATGTAATGATTTAACCCCCACCACTGACTTAGAACTGATTAGTGGATAGTGAATCACTTGGTATAGTCCTCCACCCTAGACCTAGGGAATACTAGAGTACCAATCCTTTTCTATTATGAACTTGTGATCTCTATGCTGCATATGTTTGGTATATTGCTTTTGTTTGTTATTTCCCATGTGCATAGTGTGAATGATTACGTTACGTAGACAACGAGCAGTCTGTGTTTTCCGAGGAAGTTGCAGAGGAAGTTCCTGATCAATAGTTTGGTGAAGGCAAGTGTCCTCTGACCCATTATGTCCTATTCATTTATAACTTACTACCCCGCATTACTTACTTGAAACCTAAGGATTGACTAGCTTTACACTTTACTTTATCCTTGATGACCTTATGGGCTATTATGGTTAGCATTCTGCTATTGCCTTAACTTAATCAATGAACATGATGTGAATATTTATGATACTGTTATCCTGATGATGTTGATGATCTTGTGATACTCTAGGGGGCTCAGGCTGTTTCCTGAGTACCTCTCCGTAAGGACCTGTTCGTTGAGAGACCACCCGGGATAACAGTGCAACCATGAGGGTGAAATGGGGTGCCCTTAGCTAATTAATTAGAGGAACTAGAGGTGTAGTTGCTTCGCCGTCGTGCCGTCAATGGGGTCCAGGCACAGTGCTTGCTCTGCCGAGGCTGAGTGCCGAGGTTCTTTCGTTTTGATTTTGTTAGTCACTCTCCTGCGGGGAGGAGTACTGTGTTTATCAAACTGGAGAAACCTAACGGGCAGCTATGATCTCTAGGGAATCTTTGTAACAGCTATGTAGTGATACCCTGCCGGACCACCTAGGTAGTGGTCAATGGGGATTAGCTCTCCCCGGGAAGAAAGGGAATCATGACTCATGGGTAAAGTGTGCGACCTCTGCAGAGGGTAGTGAAACTGATATATCAGCCGTGCTCACGGTTAAGAGCAGCCTTGGGATCCTCTTTGATTAGAGATACAGATGGTTCGAGATACAGGGATTATGTTATGGTTTTGGTTCGAATATGATGATGTTGTTCCTCGATGAGGAAATGGTTTATGGGTTGGTTAATGATAAAATCTGGCTTCTACTAATGATAAATACCTGACCAACTAAAAGCAACTGCTTGAGCCTAACCCCACATAAAGCTAGTCCACTTCAGCCAAACGGGACATTTGCTGAGTACGTTGATGTGTACTCATCCTTGCTTTACCACAAAACACCAGGTTGTCCGCATTGTAACCACTGCTCAGGAGAAGGCGAAGCCGTGGAAGGAGACTTCCAGGAGTTCCAAGACTACGACGAATTCTAGGTGTGGGTTGGCGGCAACCCCCAGTCAGCTGCCTGTGAAGGCCTTATCTTTACTGCGTTTCGCTAGCACTTTGATTTACCTGTTAAGACGATGACTATGTGGATGTCTATGACTCTGTGATGTAATAAGTTCATACTCTTTTAAGTTATTATTCGAGCAATGTGCATTGATGTTCATTTATGTAATCGCTGTGTACGTGAGTTCTGATCCTGGCACGTACATAGTTCGCACTTGGTTTGCCTTCCAAAACCGGGTGTGACATGGTGCGTCACCCAAACTGCACGGAATGAGTTCTAACAGGATTCTGGGATGGCGCATCACCCAAATTGCGCGAAATGAGTTCTACCGTGATTCTGGGATGGCACGTCGCCCAAAGTGCATGAAATGAGTTCTAACATTATTCTGGGATGGCGCGTCGCCCAAATTTCACGAAACGAGTTCTAACACGATTCTGGGATGGTGCGTCAGCCAAATTGTGCGAAACAAGTTCTGACATGATTCTGGGATGGCGCGTCGCCCAAATTGCGCGAAACGAGTTCTACCACGATTCTGGGATGGCGCGTACCTAAATTGCGCATAACGAGTTCTACCATGATTCTGGGATGGCGCGTCGCCAAAATTGCCCGAAACGGGTTCTAACATGATTCTGGGATGGTGCATCGCCAAAGTGTGTGAAACGAATTCTAACACGATTCTGGGATGGTGCGTCGCCCAAATTGCGCGAAACAAGTTCTAACATGATTCTGGGATGCACAACGCCCAAATTTGCGTGAAACGAGTTTTAACATGATTCTGGGATGCCGCGTCACCCAAATTGCATGAAACGAGTTCTAACATGATTCTGGGATGACGCTTCAGCCAAACTGCACGAAACGAGTTCTAACATGATTCTGGGATAGCGCATCGCCCATAGTGCGCTAAACGAGTTCTAACATGATTCTAGGATGGTGCGTCACCCAAATTGCGCGAAACAAGTTCGAACATGATTCTGGGATGGCGCGTCAACCAAATTGCGCGAAACAAGTTCTAACATGATTCTGGGATGGCACGTCGCCCAAATTGCACGTAACAAGTTCTAACATGATTCTGGGATGGCGCGACGCCCAAAGTGCGTGAAACGAGTTCTAACACGATTCTGGGATGGCGCGTCGCCCAAATTGCACGAAATGAGTTCTAACATGATTCTGGGATGGCGCGTCGCCCAAAGTGCGCGAAACGAGTTCTAACACGATTCTAGGATGGTGCGTCACCCAAATTGCGCGAAACGAGTTCTACCAGGATTCTTGGATGGCGCATGGCCCAGAGTGCGTGAATCGAGTTCTAACATGATTCTGGGATGGTGCGTCGCCCAAATTGCGCGAAACGAGTTCTAACATGATTCTGGGATGGCGCATCGCCCAAATTGCGCGAAATGAGTTCTAACACGATTCTGGGATGGTGCATCACCCAAATTGCGCAAAACGAGCTCTAACAGGATTGTGGGATGGCGCATGGCTCAGAGTGCATGAATCGAGTTCTAACATGATTCTGGGATGGCGCATCGCCCAAATTGCGCGAAATGAGTTCTAACACGATTCTGGGATGGTGCATCACCCAAATTGCGCAAAACGAGCTCTAACAGGATTGTGGGATGGCGCATGGCTCAGAGTGCATGAATCGAGTTCTAACATGATTCTGGGATGGTGCGTTGCCCAAATTGCGCGAAACGAGTTCTAACATGATTCTGGGATGGCGCGACGCCCAAATTGCGCGAAACGAGTTCTAACATGATTCTGGGATGGCGCGTCACCCAAATCGCGTGAAACGAGTTCTAACATGATTCTGGGATGGCGCGTCACCCAAATCGCGTGAAATGAGTTCTAACACGATTCTGGGATGGCGCGTCACCCAAATTGCGCGAAAGAAGTTCTAACACGATTTTGGGATGGCGCGTCACCCAAATTGCGCGAAACGAGTTCTAACATGATTCTGGGATGGCTCGTCGCCCAAAGTGCGCGAAATGAGTTCAAACACGATTGTGGGATAGCGCGTCGCCCAATTTGCGCGAAACGAGTTCTAACATGATTCTGGGATGGCGCGTCGCCCAAATTGTGCGAAACGAGTTCTAACACGATTTTGGGATGGCGCGTCCCCCAAACTGCGCGGAACGAGTTCTAACATGATTCTGGGATGGCACATCGTCAAAAGTGCACGCAACGAGTTCTAACACGATTCTGGGATGCCGCGTCACCCAAACTGCACGAAATGAGTTCTAACAGGATTCTGGGATGGCGCATCACCCAAATTGCGCGAAACGAGTTCTACCACGATTCTGGGATGGCGCGTCGCCCAAAGTGCGTGAAACGAGTTCTAACATTATTCTGGGATGGCGCGTCGCCCAAATTTCGCGAAACGAGCTCTAACACGATTCTGGGATGGTGCGTCAGCCAAACTGCACGAAACGAGTTCTGACATGATTCTGGGACGGCGCGTCGCCCAAATTGCGCGAAACGAGTTCTAACACGATTCTGGGAAGGCGCATCGCCCAAAGTGCACGAAACGAGTTCTACCACGATTCTGGGATGGCGCGTACCCAAATTGCGCGAAACGAGTTCTAACATGATTCTGGGATGGCGCGTCGCCCAAATTGCCCGAAACGGGTTCTAACATGATTCTGGGATGGTGCATCGCCCAAAGTGGGTGAAACGAGTTCTAACACGATTCTGGGATGGTGCATCGCCCAAATTGCGCGAAATGAGTTCTAACATGATTCTGGGATGGTGCGACGCCCAAATTTGCGTGAAGCGAGTTCTAACATGATTCTGGGATGCCGCGTCACCCAAATTGCATGAAACGAGTTCTAACATGATTATGGGATGACGCTTCAGCCAAACTGCGTGAAACGAGTTCTAACATGATTCTGGGATGGCGCATCGCCCATAGTGCGCTAAACGAGTTCTAACATGATTCTGGGATGGTGCGTCACCCAAATTGCGCGAAATAAGTTCTAACACGATTCTGGGATGGTGCGTCGCCCAAATTGCACGAAACGAGTTCTAACATGATTCTGGGATGGCGCGACGCCCAAAGTGCGTGAAACGAGTTCTAACACGATTATGGGATGGCGCGTCGCCCAAATTGCACGAAACGAGTTCTAACATGATTCTGGGATGGCGCGTCGCCCAAAGTGCGCGAAACGAGTTCTAACACGATTCTGGGATGGTGCGTCACCCAAATTGCGCGAAACGAGTTCTACCAGGATTCTGGGATGGCGCATGGCCCAGAGTGCGTGAATCGAGTTCTAACATGATTCTGGGATGGTGCGTCGCCCAAATTGCGCGAAACGAGTTCTAACATGATTCTGGGATGGCGCGTCACCCAAATTGCACGAAACAAGTTCTAACACGATTCTGGGATGGCGCCTTGCCAAAATTGCGCGAAACGAGTTCTAACACGATTCTGGGATGGTGCGTCACCCAAATTGCGCGAAACGAGTTGTAACAGGATTCTGGGATGGCGCATGGCCTAGAGTGCGTGAATCGAGTTCTAACATGATTCTGGGATGGTGCGTCGCCCAAATTGCGCGAAACGAGTTCTAACATGATTCTGGGATGGCGCGACGCCCAAATTGCGCGAAACGAGTTCTAACATGATTCTAGGATGGCGCGTCACCCAAATTGCGCGAAACAAGTTCTAACATGATTCTGGGATGGTGTGTCGCCCAAATTGCGCGAAACGAGTTCTAACACGATTCTGGGATGGCGCGTCACCCAAATTGCGCAAAAGATGTTCTAACACGATTTTGGGATGGTGCATCAGCCAAACTAGGCGAAACGAGTTCTAACATGATTCTGGGATGGCGCGTCGCCCAAAGTGCGCGAAATGAGTTCAAACACGATTCTGGGATGGCGCGTCGCCCAATTTGCGTGAAACGAGTTCTAACACGATTCTGGGATGGCGCGTCCCCCAAACTGCGCGGAACGAGTTCTAACATGATTCTGGGATGGCGCATCGTCAAAAGTGCGCGCAACGAGTTCTAACACGATTCTGGGATGGCGCGTCACCTAAACTGTACGAAATGAGTTCTAACAGGATTCTGGGATGGCGCATCAGCCAAATTGCGTGAAATGAGTTCTAACATGATTCTTGGATGGCGCGTCAGCAAAACTGCGCGAAACGAGTTCCAACGCTATTCTGGGATGGCGCGTCACCCAAACTGCTCGAAACGAGTTCTAACAGGATTCCGGGATGGCGCATCACCCAAATTGCGTGAAACGAGTTCTACCACGATTCTGCGATGGCGTGTCGCCCAGAGTGCACGAAACGAGTTATAACATCATTCTGGGATGGCGCGTCGCCCAAATTTCGCGAAATAAATTCTAACACGATTCTGGGATGGTGCGTCAGCCAAACTGCACGAAATGAGTTCTGACATGATTCTGGGACGGCGCGTCGCCCAAATTGCGTGAAACGAGTTCTAACACGATTCTGGGATGGTGCGTACCGAAATTGCGCGAAACGAGTTCTAACATGATTCTGGGATGGCGCGTCGCCCAAATTGCCCGAAACAAGTTCTAACATGATTCTGGGATGGCGCGTCGCACAAAGTGCATGAAACGAGTTCTAACATGATTCTGGGATGGCGCGTCACCCAAATTTCGCGAAACAAGTTCTAACAGAATTCTGGGATGGCGCGTCGCCTAAATTGCGTGAAACGAGTTCTAACACGATTCTGGGATGGTGCGTCACCCAAATTGCGCGAAACGAGTTAACAGGATTCTGTGATGGCGCATGGCCCAGAGTGCGTGAATCGAGTTCTAACATGATTCTAGGATGGTGCGTCGCCCAAATTGCGCGAAACGACTTCTAACATGATTCTGGGATGGCGCGACGCCCAAGTTGCGCGAAACGAGTTCTAACATGATTCTGGGATGGCGCGTCACTCAAAGTGCGCGAAACAAGTTCTAACACGATTCTGGGATGGCGCGTCGCCTAAAGTGTGCGAAACGAGTTCTATCACGATTCTCGGATGGTGCGTCACCCAAATTGCGCGAAACGAGTTCTAACAGGATTCTGGGATGGCGCATGTCCCAGAGTGTGTGAATCGAGTTCTAACATGATTCTGGGATGGTGCGTAGCCCAAATTGCGCGAAATGAGTTCTAACATGATTCAGGGATGGCGCGACGCCCAAATTGCTCGAAATGAGTTCTAACATGATTCTGGGATGGCGCGTCAACCAAATTACGCGAAACAAGTTCTAACACGATTCTGGGATGACGCATCGCCAAAATTGCGCGAAACAAGTTCTAACACAATTCTCGGATGGTGCGTCACCCAAATTGCGCGAAACGAGTTCTAACAGGATTCTGGGATGGCGCACGGCCCAAAGTGTGTGAATCGAGTTCTAACATGATTCTGGGATGGTGCGTCGCCCAAAGTGCGCGAAACGAGTTCTAACATGATTCTGGGATGGCGCGACGCCCAAATTGCGTGAAACGAGTTCTAACATGATTCTGGGATGGCGCGTCCCCAAACTGCGCGAAACAAGTTCTAACATGATTCTGGGATGGCGCGTCGCCCAAATTGCGCGAAAGAAGTTCTAACACGATTTTGGGATGGTGCATCAGCCAAACGGCACGAAACGAGTTCTAACAAGATTTTGGGATGGTGCGTCGCCCAAAGTGCACGAAATGAGTTCTAACACGATTCTGGGATGGCGCGTCGCCCAAATTTCGCGAAACGAGTTCTAACACGATTCTGGGATGGTGCGTCAGCCAAATTGTGCGAAACGAGTTCTGACATGATTCTGGGACGGCGCGTCGCCCAAATTGCGCGAAACGAGTTCTAACACGATTCTGGGAAGGCGCATCGCCCAAAGTGCACGAAACGAGTTCTACCACGATTCTGGGATGGCGCGTACCCAAATTGCGCGAAACGACTTCTACCATGATTCTGGGATGGCGTGTCCCCCAAATTGCGTGAAATGACTTCTAACATGATTCTTGGATGGCGCGTCAGCCAAACTGCGTGAAACGAGTTCTAACGCGAGTCTGGGATGGCGCGTCGCCCAAACTGCTCGAAACGAGTTCTAACAGGATTCTGGGATGGCGCTTCACCCAAATTGCGTGAAACGAGTTCTACCACGATTCTCGGATGGCGTGTCGCCCAAAGTGCACGAAACGAGTTCTAACATCATTCTGGGATGGCGCGTCGCCCAAATTTCGCGAAACGAGTTCTAACACGATTCTGGGATGGTGCGTCAGCCAAACTGCACGAAACAAGTTCTGACATGATTCTGGGACGGCACGTTGCCCAAATTGCGCGAAACGAGTTCTAACATGATTCTGGGATGGCGCGTCGCCCAAATTGCCCGAAATGGGTTCTAACATGATTCTGGGATGGCGCGTCGCACAAAGTGCGTGAAACGAGTTCTAACATGATTCTGGATTGCGCTTCACCCAAATTGCGCGAAACAAGTTCTAACACGATTCTTGGATGGCGCGTCACCCAAATTGAATGAAACGAGTTCTAACACGATTCTGGGATGGTGCGTCACCCAAAATGCGCGAAATGAGTTCTAACAGGATTCTGGGATGGCGCATGGCCCAGAGTGCGTGAATCAAGTTCTAACATGATTCTGGGATGGTGCGTCGCCCAAATTGCGCGAAATGAGTTCTAACATGATTCTGGGATGGCGCGACGCCCAAATTACGCGAAACGAGTTCTAACATGATTCTGCGATGGCGTGTCGCCCTGAGTGCACGAAATGAGTTATAACATCATTCTGGGATGGCGCGTCCCCAAATTTCGCGAAATAAATTCTAACACGATTCTGGGATGGTGCGTCAGCCAAACTGCACGAAATGAGTTCTGACATGATTCTGGGATGGCGCGTCGCCCAAATTGCGTGAAACGAGTTCTAACCCGATTCTGGGATGGTGCGTACCGAAATTGCGCGAAACGAGTTCTAACATGATTCTGGGATGGCGCGTCGCCCAAATTGCCCGAAACAAGTTCTAACATGATTCTGGGATGGCGCGTCACCCAAATTTCGCGAAACAAGTTCTAACACAATTCTGGGATGGCGCGTCGCCCAAATTGCGTGAAACGAGTTCTAACACGATTCTGGGATGGTGCATCACCCAAATTGCGTGAAACGAGTTAACAGGATTCTGTGATGGCGCATGGCCCAGAGTACGTGAATCGAGTTCTAACATGATTCTAGGATGGTGCGTCGCCCAAATTGCGCGAAACGACTTCTAACATGATTCTGGGATGGCGCGACGCCCAAGTTGCGCGAAACAAGTTCTAACATGATTCTGGGATGACGCGTCACTCAAAGTGCGCGAAACGAGTTCTAACACGATTCTGGGATGGCGCATCGCCCAAAGTGTGCGAAACGAGTTCTATCACGATTCTCGGATGGTGCGTCACCCAAATTGCGCGAAACGAGTTCTAACAGGATTTTGGGATGGCGCATGGCCCAGAGTGTGTGAACGAGTTCTAACATGATTCTGGGATGGTGCGTAGCCCAAATTGCGCGAAATGAGTTCTAACATGATTCAGGGATGGCGCGACGCCCAAATTGCTCGAAATGAGTTCTAACATGATTCTGGGATGGCGCGTCACCCAAATTGCGCGAAACAAGTTTTAACACGATTCTGTGATGACGCATCGCAAAAATTGCGCGAAACGAGTTCTAACACGATTCTGGGATGGTGCGTCGCCCAAATTGCGCGAAACGAGTTCTAACAGGATTCTAGGATGGCGCACGGCCCAGAGTGTGTGAATCGAGTTCTAACATGATTCTGGGATGGTGCGTCGCCCAAAGTGCGCGAAACGAGTTCTAACATGATTCTGGGATGGCGCGACGCCCAAATTGCGTGAAACGAGTTCTAACATGATTCTGGGATGGCGCGTCCCCAAACTGCGCGAAACAAGTTCTAACATGATTCTGGGATGGCGCGTCGCCCAAATTGCGCGAAAGAAGTTCTAACACGATTTTGGGATGGTGCATCAGCCAAACGGCACGAAACGAGTTCTAACAAGATTTTGGGATGGCGCGTCGCCCAAAGTGCACGAAATGAGTTCTAACACGATTCTGGGATGGCGCGTCGCCCAAATTTCGCGAAACGAGTTCTAACACGATTCTGGGATGGTGCGTCAGCCAAATTGCGTGAAACGAGTTCTGACATGATTCTGGGAAGGCGCGTCGCCCAAATTGCGCGAAACGAGTTCTAACACGATTCTGGGAAGGCGCATCGCCCAAAGTGCACGAAACGAGTTCTACCACGATTCTGGGATGGCGCGTACCCAAATTGCGCGAAACGACTTCTACCATGATTCTAGGATGGCGCGTCCCCCAAATTGCGTGAAATGAGTTCTAACATGATTATTGGATGGCGCGTCAGCCAAACTGCGTGAAACGAGTTCTAACGCGATTCTGGGATGGCGCGTCGCCCAAACTGCTCGAAACGAGTTCTAACAGGATTCTGTGATGGCGCTTCACCCAAATTGCGCGAAACGAGTTCTACCACGATTCTGGGATGGCGTGTCGCCCAAAGTGCACGAAACGAGTTCTAACATCATTCTGGGATGGCGCGTCGCCTAAATTTCGCGAAACGAGTTCTAACACGATTCTAGGATGGTGCGTCAGCCAAACTGCACGAAACAAGTTCTGACATGATTCTGGGACGGCGCGTTGCCCAAATTGCGCGAAACGAGTTCTAACATGATTCTGGGATGGCGCGTCACCCAAATTGCCCGAAATGGGTTCTAACATGATTCTGGGATGGCGCGTCGCACAAAGTGCGTGAAACGAGTTCTAACATGATTTTGGGATGGCGCTTCACCCAAATTGCGCGAAACAAGTTCTAACACGATTCTGGGATGGTGTGTCAGCCAAACTGCACGAAACAAGTTCTGACATGATTCTGGGACGGCGCGTTGCCCAAATTGCGCGAAACGAGTTCTAACATGATTCTGGGATGGCGCGTCACCCAAATTGCCCGAAATGGGTTCTAACATGATTCTAGGATGGCGCGTCGCACAAAGTGCGTGAAACGAGTTCTAACATGATTTTGGGATGGCGCTTCACCCAAATTGCGCGAAACAAGTTCTAACACGATTCTGGGATGGCGCGTCACCCAAATTGAATGAAACGAGTTCTAACACGATTCTAGGATGGTGCGTCACCCAAATTGCGCGAAACGAGTTCTAACAGGATTCTGGGATGGCGCATGGCCCAGAGTGCGTGAATCGAGTTCTAACATGATTCTGGGATGGTGCGTCGCCCAAATTGCGCGAAATGAGTTCTAACATGATTCTGGGATGGCGCGACGCCCAAATTACGCGAAACGAGTTCTAACATGATTCTGGGATGGCGCGTCACCCAAAGTGCATGAAACGAGTTCTAACACGATTTTGGGATGGCGCGTCGCCCAAAGTGTGCGAAACGAGTTCTAACACGATTCTGGGATGCTGCGTCGCCCAAATTGCGCGAAACGAGTTCTAACAGGATTCTGGGATGGCGCGTCGCCCAGAGTACGCGAATCGAGTTCCAACATGATTCTGGGATGGCGTGTCGTCCAAATTGCGCGAAACAAGTTCTAACATGATTCTGGGATGGCGCGACGCCCAAATTGCGTGAAACAAGTTCTAACATGATTCTGGGATGACGCTTCAGCCAAACTGCGCGAAACGAGTTCTAACATGATTCTGGGATGGCGCGTCGCCCATAGTGCGCTAAATGAGTTCTAACATGATTCTGGGATGGTGCGTCGCCCAAATTGCACGAACCATGTTCTAACACGATTCTGGGATGGTGCGTCACCCAAATTGCGCGAAACGAGTTCTAACATGATTCTAGGATGGCGCGTCGCCAAAATTGCACGAAACGAGTTCTAACATGATTCTGGGATGGCGCGTCGCCCAAAGTGCGCGAAACGAGTTCTAACACGATTCTGGGATGGTGCGTCACCCAAATTGCGCGAAACGACTTCTAACAGAATTCTGGGATGGCGCATGGCCCAGAGTGCGTGAATCGAGTTCTAACATGATTCTGGGATGGCGCGTCGCCCAAATTGCGCGAAATGAGTTCTAACATGATTCTGGGATGGCGCGTCACCCAAATCGCGTGAAATGAGTTCTAACACGAATCTGGGATGGCGCGTCACCCAAATTGCGCGAAACAAGTTCTAACACGATTCTGGGATGGCGCGTCGCCCGAATTGCGCGAAACGAGTTCTAACACGATTCTGGGATGGCGCGTCACCCAAATTGCGCGAAAGAAGTTCTAACATGATTTTGGGATGACGCGTCAGCCAAACTGCGCGAAACGAGTTCTAACATGATTTTGGGATGGCGCGTCGTCCAAAGTGCGCGAAATGAGTTCAAACATGATTCTGGGATGGCGCGTCGCCCAATTTGCGCGAAACGAGTTCTAACATGATTCTGGGATGGCGCGTCGCCTAAATTGAGCGAAACGAGTTCTAACATGAGTCTGGGATGGCGCATCCCCCAAACTGCGCGGAACGAGTTCTAACATGATTCTGGGATGGCACATCGTCAAAAGTGCGCAACAAGTTCTAACACGATTCTGGGATGGTGCGTCACCCAAACTGCACGAAATGAGTTCTAACAGGATTCTGGGATGGCGCATCACCCAAATTGTGTGAAACGAGTTCTAACATGATTCTGGGATGGCGCGTCAGCCAAACTGCGCGAAACTAGTTCTAACGCGATTCTGGGATGGCGCGTCACCCAAACTGCACGAAATGAGTTCTAACAGGATTCTGGGATGGCGCATCACCCAAATTGCGAGAAACGAGTTCTGCCACGATTCTGGGATGGCACGTCGCCCAAATTGCATGAAACGAATTCTAACATCATTCTAGATGGCACGTCGCCCAAATTTCACGAAACGAGTTCTAACACGATTCTGGGATGGTGCGTCAGCCAAACTGCACCAAATTTCACGAAACGAGTTCTAACACGATTCTGGGATGGTGCGTCAGCCAAACTGTACGAAACGAGTTCCGACATGATTCTGGGACGGCGCGTCGCCCAAATTGCGCGAAACGAGTTCTAACACAATTCTGGGAAGCGCGTCAGCCAAAGTGCGCGAAACGAGTTCTACCACGATTCTGGGATGGCGCGTACCCAAATTGCACGAAACGAGTTCTAACATGATTCTGGGATGGCGCGTCGCCCAAATTGCCCGAAACGGGTTCTAACATGATTCTGGGATGGCGCGTCGCCCAAAGTGCGTGAAACGAGTTCTAAGACGATTCTGGGATGACGCATCGCCCAAAGTGTGCGAAACGAGTTCTAACACGATTCTGGGATGGTGCGTCGCCCAAATTGCGCGAAACGAGTTCTAACAGGATTCTGAGATGGCGCGTCGCCCTAATTGTGCGAAACGAGTTCTAACATGATTGTGGGATGGCGCGACGCCCAAATTGCGTGAAATGAGTTCTAACATGATTCTAGGATGCCGCGTCACACAAATTGCATGAAACGAGTTCTAACATGATTCTGGGATGACGCTTCCGCCAAATTGCGCGAAACGAGTTCTAACATGATTATGGTATGGCGCGTCGCCCATAGTGCGCTAAACGAGTTCTAACATGATTCTGGGATGGGGCGTCGCCCAAATTGCGCGAAACAATTTCTAACACGATTCTGGGATGGCGCGTCACCCAAATTGCGCGAAACGAGTTCTAACATGATTCTGGGATGGCGCGTCGCCCAAATTGCACGAAACAAGTTCTAACATGATTCTGGGATGGCGCGTCGCCCAAAGTGTGTGAAACGAGTCCAAACACGATTCTGGGATGGCGCGTCGCCCAAATTGCACGAAACGAGTTCTAACATGATTCTAGGATGGCGCGTCGCCCAAAGTGCGCGAAACGAGTTCTAACACGATTCTGGGATGGTGCGTCACCCAAATTGTCGAAACGAGTTCTAACAGGACTCTGGGATGGCGCATGGCCCAGAGTGCGTGAATCGAGTTCTAACATGATTCTGGGATGGCGCGTCCCCAAATTGCGCGAAAACGAGTTCTAACATGATTCTCGGATGGCGCGACGCCCAAATTGCGCGAAACGCGTTCTAACATGATTCTGGGATGGCGCGTCACCCAAATTGCGCGAAACAAGTTCTAACACGATTCTGGGATGGCGCGTCGCCCAAATTGCGCGAAAGAAGTTCTAACACGATTTTGGGATGGCGCGTCAGCCAAACTGCGCGAAACGGGTTCCAACATGATTCTGGGATGGCACTTCGCCCAAAGTGCACGAAATGAGTTCAAACATGATTCTGGGATGGCGCGTCGCCCAATTTGCGCGAAATGAATTCTAACTTGATTCTGGGATGGCGCGTCGCCCAAATTGCGCGAAACGAGTTCCAACACGATTCTGGGATGGCGCGTCCCCCAAACTGAGCGGAACGAGTTCTAACATGATTCTGGGATGGCGCGTCGCCCAAATTGCGCGAAATGAGTTCTAACATGATTTTGGGATGGCGCGACGCCGAAATTGCGTGAAGCGAGTTCTAACATGATTTTGGGATGCCGCGTCACCCAAATTGCATGAAACGAGTTCTAACATGATTTTGGGATGACGCTTCCTCCAAATTGCGCGAAACGAGTTCTAACTTGATTCTGGGATGGCGCGTCGCCCATAGTGCGCTAAACGAGTTCTAACATGATTCTGGGATGGCGCGTCGCCCAAATTGCCCGAAATGGGTTCTAACATGATTCTGGGATGGCGCGTTGCACAAAGTGCGTGAAACGAGTTCTAACATGATTCTGGGATGGCGCGTCACCCAAATTGCGCGAAACAAGTTCTAACACGATTCTGGGATGGCGCGTCACCCAAATTGCATGAAATGAGTTCTAACACGATTCTGGGATGGTGCGTCACCCAAATTGCGCGAAACGAGTTCTAACAGGATTCTGGGATGGCGCATGGCCCAGAGTGCGTGAATCGAGTTCTAACATGATTCTAGGATGGTGCGTCGCCCAAATTGCGCGAAATGAGTTCTAACATGATTCTGGGATGGCGCGACGCCCAAATTATGCGAAACGAGTTCTAACATGATTCTGGGATGGCGCGTCACCCAAAGTGCATGAAACGAGTTCTAACATGATTTTGGGATGGCGCGTCGCCCAAAGTGTGCGAAACAAGTTCTAACACGATTCTGGGATGCTGCGTCGCCCAAATTGCGCGAAACGAGTTCTAACAGGATTCTGGGATGGCGCGTCGCCCAGAGTACGCGAATCGAGTTCCAACATGATTCTGGGATGGCGTGTCGTCGAAATTGCGCGAAACAAGTTCTAACATGATTCTGGGATGGCGCGATGCCCAAATTGCGTGAAACGAGTTCTAACATGATTCTGGGATGACGCTTCAGCCAAACTACGCGAAACGATTTCTAACATGATTCTGGGATGGCGTGTCGCCCATAGTGCGCTAAATGAGTTCTAACATGATTCTAGGATGGTGCGTCGCCCAAATTGCACGAAACAAGTTCTAACACGATTCTGGGATGGTGCGTCACCCAAATTGCGCGAAACGAGTTCTAACATGATTCTGGGATGGCGCGTCGCCAAAATTGCATGAAACGAGTTCTAACATGATTCTGGGATGGCGCGTCGCCCAAAGTGCGCGAAACGAGTTCTAACACGATTCTGGGATGGTGCGTCACCCAAATTGCGCGAAACGAGTTCTAACAGCATTCTGGGATGGCGCATGGCCCAGAGTGCCTGAATCGAGTTCTAACATGATTCTGGGATGGCGCGTCGCCCAAATTGCGTGAAATGAGTTCTAACATGATTCTCAGATGGCGTGATGCCCAAATTGCGCGAAACGAGTTCTAACATGATTCTGGGATGGCGAGTCACCCAAATTGCGCGAAACAAGTTCTAACACGATTCTGGGATGGCGCGTCGCCCGAATTGCGCGAAACGAGTTCTAACACGATTCTGGGATGGCGCGTCACCCAAATTGCGCGAAAGAAGTTCTAACACGATTTTGGGATGACGCGTCAGTCAAACTGCGCGAAACGAGTTCTAACATGATTCTGAGATGGCGCTTCGTCCAAAGTGCGCGAAATGAGTTCAAACATGATTCTGGGATGGCGCGTCGCCCAATTTGCGCGAAACGAGTTCTAACATGATTTTGGGAAGGCGCGTCGCCCAAACTGCGCGGAACGAGTTCTAACATGATTCTGGGATGGCGCATCCCCCAAACTACGCGGAACGAGTTCTAACATGATTCTGGGATGGCACATCGTCAAAAGTGCGCAACAAGTTCTAACAAGATTCTGGGATGGTGCGTCACCCAAACTGCAAGAAATGAGTTCTAACAGGATTCTGGGATGGCGCATCACCCAAATTGTGCGAAACGAGTTCTAACATGATTCTGGGATGGCGCGTCAGCCAAACTGCGGGAAACTAGTTCTAACGCGACTCTGGGATGGCGCGTCACCCAAACTGCACGAAATGAGTTCTAACAGGATTCTGGGATGGCGCATCACCCAAATTGCAAGAAACGAGTTCTACCACGATTCTGGGATGGCACGTCGCCCAAATTGCATGAAACGAATTCTAACATCATTCTGGATGGCGCGTCGCCCAAATTTCACGAAACGAGTTCTAACACGATTCTGAGATGGTGCGTCAGCCAAACTGCACCAAATTTCACGAAACGAGTTCTAACACGATTCTGGGATGGTGCGTCAGCCAAACTGTACGGAACGAGTTCCGACATGATTTTGGGACGGCGCGTCGCCCAAATTGCGCGAAACGAGTTCTAACACAATTCTGGGAAGCGTGTCACCCAAAGTGCGTGAAACGAGTTCTACCACGATTCTGGGATGGCGCGTACCCAAATTGCGCGAAACGAGTTCTAACATGATTCTGGGATGGCGCGTCGCCCAAATTGCGTGAAGCGAGTTCTAACATGATGTTGGGATGCCGCGTCAACCAAATTGTGTGAAACGAGTTCTAACCTGATTTTGGGATGACGCTTCCGCCAAATTGCGCGAAATGAGTTCTAACTTGATTCTGGGATGGCGCGTCGCCCATGGTGCGCTAAACGAGTTCTAACACGATTCTGGGATGGTGTGTCGCCCAAATTGCGTGAAACAAGTTCTAACACGATTCTGGGATGGCGCATCCCCCAAATTGCGCGAAACAAGTTCTAACATGATTCTGGGATGACGTGTCGCCCAAATTGCACGAAACGAGTTCTAACATGATTCTGGTATGGCGCGTCGCAAGTTCTAACACGATTCTGGGATGACGTGTCGCCCAAATTGCACGAAACGAGTTCTAACACGATTCTAGGATGACGCATCGCCCAAAGTGCGCGAAACGGGTTCTAACAAAATTCTGGGATGGTGCGTCACCCAAATTGTGGGAAACGAGTTCTAATAGGACTCTGGGATGGCGCATGGCCCAGATTGCGTGAATCGAGTTCTAACATGATTTTGGGACGGCGCGTCGCCCAAATTGCGCGAAACGAGTTCTTACATTATCCTCGGATGGCGCGACGCCCAAATTGCGCGAAACGCGTTCTAACATGATTCTGGGATGGCGCGTCACCCAAATTGCGCGAAACAAGTATTAACACGATTCTAGGATGGCGCGTCGCCCAAATTGCGCGAAACGAGTTCTAACACAATTCTAGGATGGCACGTCAGCCAAATTGCGCGAAAGAAGTTCTAACACGATTTTGGGATGGCGCGTCAGCCAAAACTGTGCGAAACGAGTTCTAAAATGATTCTGGGATGGCGCGTCGCCCAAAGTGCGTGAAATGAGTTCAAACATGATTCTGGGATGGCGCGTCGCCCAATTTGCGCGAAATGAGTTCTAACATGATTCTGGGATCGCACGTTGCCCAAATTGCGCGAAACGAGTTCTAACACGATTCTGGGATGGCGCGTCATCAAAATTGCGCGAAAGAAGTTCTAACACGATTTTCGGATGGCGCGTCAGCCAAACTGCGCGAAACGAGTTTCAACATGATTCTGGGATGGCACTTCGCCCAAAGTGCACGAAATGAGTTCAAACATGATTCTGGGATGGCGCGTCGCCCAATTTGCGCGAAATGAATTCTAACTTGATTCTGGGATGGCGCGTCGCCCAAATTGCGCGAAATGAGTTCTAACATGATTCTGGGATGGCGCGTCCCCCAAACTGAGTGGAACGAGTTCTAACATGATTCTGGGATGGCGCGTCGCCCAAAGTGAGCGAAATGAGTTCTAACATGATTTTGGGATGGCGCGACGCCCAAATTGCGTGAAGCGAGTTCTAACATGATTTTGGGATGCCGCGTCACCCAAATTGCGTGAAACGAGTTCTAACATGATTTTGGGATGACGTGTCACACCCGGTTTCAGAAGGCGAACCGAATGCGAACTATGTACGTGCCAGGATCAGAACTCACGTACACAGCGATTACATAAATGAACATCATCGCACAATGCTCGAATGATAACATAAAAGAGTAAAAACTTATTACATCACAGAGTCATAGACATCCTCATAGACATCAACTTAACAGTTAAATCAAAGTGCTAAGCGAAACGCAGTAAATAAAAGGCCTTCACAGGCAGCTGACTGGGGGTTGCCGCCAACCCACACCTAGAATTCATCGTAGTCTTGAAACTCCTGGAAGTCTCCTGCCACGGCTTCATCTTCTCCGGAGCAGTGGTTACAATGCGGACAACCTGGTGTGTTGTGGTAAAGCAAGGATGAGTACACATCAACGTACTCAGCAAATGTCCCGTTTGGCTGAAGTGGACTAGCTTTATGTGGGGTTAGGCTCAAGCAGTTGCTTTTAGTTGGTCAGGTATTTATCATTAGTAGAAGCCAGATTTTATCATTAACCAGCCCATGAACCCTTTCCTCATCGAGGAACAACATCATCATATTCGAACCAAAATCATAACATAATCCTTGTATCTCGAACCATTTGTATCTCTAATCAAAGAGGATCCCAAGGTTGCTCTTAACCGTGAGCACGGCTGATATATCAGTTTCACTACCCTCTGCAGAGGTCGCACACTTTACCCATGAGCCATGATGCCCTTTCTGCCCGGGGAGAGCTAATCCCCATTGACCACTACCTAGGTGGTCCAGCAGGGTATCACTACGTAGCTTTTACAAAGATTCCCTAGAGATCATAGCTGCTCGTTAGGTTTCTCCAGTTTGATAAACACAGTACTCCTCCCCGCAGGAGAGTGACTAACAAAAGCGAAACGAAAGAACCTCGGCACTCAGCCTCGGCAGAGCAAGCACTGTGCCTGGACCCCATTGACGGCACGACGGCGAAGCAACTACACCTCTAGTTCCTCTAATTATTTAGCTAAGGGTGCCCCATTTCACCCTCATGGTTGCACTGTTATCCCGGGTGGTCTCTCAACGAACAGGTCCTTACGGAGAGGTACTCAGGAAACAGCCTGAGCCCCCTAGAGTATCACAAGATCATCAACATAACCAGGATAACAGTATCATAAATATTCACATCATGTTCATTGATTAAGTTAAGGCAGTAGCAGAATGCTAACCATAATAGCCCATAAGGTCATCAAAGATAAAGTAAAGTGTAAAGCTAGTCAATCCTTAGGTTTCAAGTAAGTAATGCGGGACAGTGTATTATAAAGTAAATGGGACATAATGGGACTGAGGACACTTGCCTTCACCAAGCTGCTGATCAGGGACTTCCTCTGCAACTGCCTCGGGAAACACAGACTGCTCGTTGTCTACGCAAAGCAATCATTCACACTATGCACTTGGGAAAATAACAGACACAAACAATATACCAAACATATGCAGCAGAGAGGGGTCACAAGTTCATAACAGAAAAGGGATAGGCACTCTAAAGTTCCCTAGGTCTGGGGGTAGAGGGTTACACAAAGTGATTAACTATCTACTAATCAGGTCCAAGTTGGTGGTGGGATTAAATAATTATCTGGTTTGAGTTTCTAAACTTAAGTGTTTAAGTCCACAAACTTAAGTAACCCAACTTTTATTAAAGTCTACTTATTTCCAATTATCCTAAATGAGGTTTCAATAGTCTTAGTCCTATCCTAGTGATTAGCTATTAATTAATACATGGAAACAGCAGGGAAACATTGCATAAACAGATAGATAATAATATTATGAACATTTTGCAATTTGAAGCACCTAATTTGGAGTTCATATGACAAAGTTATGAATTTTACAAGTTTAGGGGTTAAAAATATGCCCTAAGGACCTATTTTGAATTAAATAAAAGGGCTGAGGACTTAACTGCGAAAAACCAGGGACGGCGGGCGCAAAATCCAGAAATCAGGGGGGCTCTTTAAGAAATTGCGCGAGCGAAGCGGTATCGAGCGCCTACAGCCGTTGGATCTCAAACGGACGATCAGGATTAGATCCTGCGGGCGGGCGCGCGGGCGCGCGGCGGTCTGGGCGGCTGACAGGCGGGGCCGGGCGGACAGCGCGGGCGCGGGCGACTGACAGGCGGGGTCCAGCGGGCAGAGCAAGCGCGGACGCGGGCGAGACGGCTGACAGGCGGGGCCGGGCGGACAGCGCGCGCGGGCGGACTGACGAGCGGGGCCTAGCGGGCAGAGAGACGGGGTGAGGGGGAAACGGGCCTGGGCCGTTGGATCTCCGGCGGACGGTTGAGATTGGGTTCGGGTTAATTGAATTCGCGCCGTCCGATCTGAGATAGACGGCGGGGATGGGGCGGCTGACTCCCGTCTCCTTCCCCAGCTGGTTAAGACGGCGGCGCCCGTCCTCGCGGCGAGGAGCTCGCCGGAGACGAGGGAAGCGGGCGACTGGCGGGGCTCTGGGGCAATCCGAGTGGTCGGGGAGGCTAGGGAGGGCACAGGGACTCCATTGGTGGGCTCTGGGTCGGGGCAGAGGCACCGGAGGGGGGCTATTCACGGCGGGGCGGCTCGGCGGCGGGGTTTCTCTACTCCGGCGAGCAATCGAACGCAACAGAGAGCAAGACAAAGGGTGATAGGGGCGGGAGAGGTTCCTTACCTCACGGCGAAACCCAGGGACCTCTCGGCAGCGACGGAGACGCGACGGTGGCCCGAGGCGACGGCGGCGGCTGCACGGCGGACGACGGGTGAGCGCGGGCAGAGAGAATTAGGGAGGGGAAGAGGGAATTGGGGCGCGTTCCGGGTTGCGGACGCCAGAGCGGAGCTCACCGGGGCTACGGGCGCGGCGGAGCTCCACCGGCGACGAGGAACCGGGCTCGGGACGGCGGGGGTTATGGCGGCGGTGCTCTGCGCGCGCGCGCAGCGAGGGGGAGGGCGAGAGAGGGGGCCGGTTGGTGCGCAAATGAGGGAGGGGGCGAGGGCGAGTGGGGCTCGGGGCTCAAGTGGCCGAGGGCGAGGTGGGGTGAGCTCCCCACGCGCGACGTGGGCGCGGAGACCGCGGGCGCGCGCGACTCGGCGGCGGTTACGCGAGGAAGACAGGGCTGACAGCCCGGGCCCGCGAGCAGAGAGAGAGAGGAGAGCGGAGGCGGGCGCGAGAGAAGCGGGGCTGACGGGTTGGGTCCACGGGCAGAGAGAGAGCGAGGGAGCGGGCGCGCGCGAGGAAGCGGCAGCGCCGACAGGTGGGGCCGGACGAGCAGTGAGAGAGGGAGGCGGGTGCGCGGAGGGCGGCCGCGCCGACAGGCCGGGCCCGCTGCGCAGAGAGAGGAGGGGGCGGGTGAGCGCGCGCGGAATGGGCCTACTGGGCCGAAAGGCCGAGGGGGCTGCGGGGCTGGGCTGATTTACCTTTTTCTTTTATTCTGAATTGTTTCTCCCTTTTCTTTTATTTATTCTATTTGATTCAAATTCAAATGAGCCCCAAATTCAAATTAGACCTTTTGAGAATTATGCACCAAACAAAAGTGAAATCTAGGGTTCAACATGATGCAACAATTCATACTCCCTTAGGGTTTAACCTATCACACCACTATTACAAATAAAAATAAGCATTTTCTCCTATATAAATGAGAAAGAAAAGATTGGGGAAGGATGAGAAAAGAAAAGTAACACCTGAATTTGTGAATATGAGCAAAGAAATTTTATACCCCCAAATTCAGGGTGTTACAAACCTATCCCCCTTAAAAGAATCTCGCCCCCGAGATTCAGGGTTGGTCAGCAAAGAGTTCAGGGTATTTGGCTTTCAGGTCATCTTCTCGTTCCCAGGTTGCTTCTTCCTCCGAATGGTGACCCCATCTGACTTTGCACATTCTGATGGTACTCCTCCGGGTGACTCTGTCTGCAAACTCCAGAATCTGCGTTGGCTTCTCTATGTATGTCAGATCCTCCTGGACTTCCAAACCCTCCACTGGCAACTGTTCTTCTGGTACTCGTAGACACTTCTTCAGTTGCGACACGTGGAACACATTGTGTACTGCCGACAAACTTTCTGGTAGGTCGAGTTGATAAGCCACTTCTCCACGCTTTGCTTGAATCTGATATGGTCCAACGTACCGGGGTGCTAACTTGCCTTTAACTCCGAACCTTCTGACTCCCCTGATAGGTGAAACCTTCAGATAGACGAAATTCCCCACTTCGAAACTCAGTTCTCTTCTCCTTCGGTCCGCATAGCTTCGCTGCCTTGATTGTGCTATCTTCAGATTCTCCCGAACCATTTTGATGTTCTCTTCGGCTTCAAGCAAAATGTCGGGGCCAAACACCTGTCTCTCACCAGGCTGGTCCCAATGCAGTGGAGTCCTACAACTCCGTCCATAGAGTGCCTGAAACGGCGACATCTTCAAGCTGGCTTGGTAACTATTGTTGTAGGAGAATTCTGCATAAGGTAACCTTTTATCCCATCCTGACTTGTCTTGCAACGCACAGGCTCTCAGCATATCCTCTAGGATCTGATTAGTTCTTTCAGTCTGACCGTCTGTCTGCGGATGATAAGCCGAGCTGAAGTTCAAATGGGTGCCCAAAGCTTCTTGTAGCTGCTGCCAAAAATGAGAGGTGAACTGCGTTCCTCGATCTGACACTATCTTCTTCGGCACACCATGAAGGCAAACTATCCGTGACATGTATAACTCAGCTAATGTTGCTCCGGTATATGTGGTCTTCACAGGTATGAAATGGGCCACCTTTGTCAATCGGTCCACAACCACCCAGATGGAATCATAACCGGCCCGGGTACGAGGTAGGCCAACTATAAAATCCATCCCGATTTCATCCCACTTCCACTGAGGAATCCGCAATGGCTGCAACAATCCGGCGGGCCTTTGATGCTCTGCTTTGGTTCTCTGACAGCTATCACAGATGGCAACATATTCTGCGATCTCTCTTTTCATGCCATACCACCAAAACCTCCTCTTTAAATCCTGATACATCTTTTCACTTCCCGGGTGTATGGAGTAGGCTGTCTCATGAGCTTCCTTTAGGATCAGCTCCCGAATAGGTTTGAGGTCGGGGACACACAATCGGTCCTTGAACCATATTACCCCCTCTTCATCCTCTCGAAAGTCTTTGCCTCTTCCTTCTAAGATTAGCTGCCGGATCTTGTTGATGCTTTCATCATCCTTCTGTCCTTCTTTGATCTCCCGCTCTAGGGTGGGCTCTAATTCCACTGTTACTCCTTGCGTGCTGTTCAGGAAACCGAGACTCAGTCTGTCGAACTCCTTGGCTAACTCATATGGCATTGGGTACATGGCCAACATATTGACTTGACTCTTCCTGCTCAAAGCATCTGCAACCACGTTGGCCTTGCCTGGATGGTAATGTATCTCCAACTCATAGTCTTTGATCAATTCCAACCATCTTCGCTGCCTCATGTTTAACTCTGACTGGGTAAATATGTACTTCAGACTTTTATGATCTGTATAAATGTCACACTTCTGCCCATACAGGTAATGTCTCCAGGTCTTCAAAGCATGAACTACTGCTGCCAACTCCAGGTCATGTGTGGGATAATTTTTCTCATGGATCTTCAGCTGTCGAGATGAATATGCTACAACTCTTCCTTCTTGCATTAGCACGCATCCCAATCCGGTGTAAGAAGCATCACAATACACTGAGAATGGCTTGTGAACATCAGGCAGGACTAACACCGGAGCTGTAGTCAATCTATTTTTCAGTTCTTCAAATGCTTCCTGACACTTTTGGGTCCACTTAAACTCAACTTTCTTCGCTAGTAATGCTGTCATTGGTCTAGCAATCTTTGAGAAGCCTTCGATGAAACGCCTGTAATACCCAGCCATTCCAATGAAGCTCTTGATCCCACGAACATCCTTTGGTGCTTTCCAGTTCAGGATATCTGCCACTTTCTTTGGATCCACTGCCAACCCATCTTGATTTATGATGTGACCCAGAAACAAGACTTCATGAATCCAGAACTCGCATTTGCTTAGCTTGGCATACAGCTGTTGCTCTCGTAGCCTTTGCAATACCATCTTCAAATGCTCCACATGCTCTTCCTCACTTTTGGAATATATGAGAATGTCATCGATAAACACTACCACAAACTTGTCCAGATAATCCATGAACACACTGTTCATCAGGTACATAAAGAAAGCTGGCGCATTTGTCAAACCAAAGGACATAACTGTGAATTCATATAACCCATACTTGGTGATGAATGCTGTCTTCGGTATGTCCGAGGGTCGGATTCTGAGTTGATGGTAGCCTGACCTCAGATCTATCTTCGAGAATACGCTGGCACCTCTGAGCTGGTCGAACAAATCTTCTATCCTTGGCAGGGGGTACTTGTTCTTGACAGTGACTTCATTCAAGGCTCTGTAGTCTATGCACATCCTTTTGGTACCATCTTTCTTCTCTACAAACAACACCGGAGCGGCCCAAGGCGAGGTACTTGGTCTGATGTAACCCTTCTCTAACATCTCATCTATCTGCTTCTTGAGTTCCACCAATTCTGGTCCAGACACTCGGTAGGCCCTTTTGGAAATGGGGGCGGTACCAGGGATAAGCTCTATGGCAAACTCAACCTTTCTCTCGGGTGGCATGCCCGTTAGCTCCTCGGGAAATACGTCCGGAAAGTCCGACACTACCTTGATAGTCTCGAGCGGGTTGGGTTCCTTACTATCAACTGAGATCTGGTGACAGACACCCTCCGCTGATTTAGGCATCCTTAGCTCGGCCACTACCTCCTCTCCTGACGGGGACTTTAATGTTACGGTCCTCTTGTCACAGCTAATATTCGCTTCATACTTCATTAACCAATTCATCCCTAGAATAACATCTATCCCAGGGGTGTCTATTACTATTAAGTCACTGGGGAACCCTATCCCCCTTATTTCCACCCTTATATTTGAGCATATTTTATCTGTTTGCACCTTGCCACCAACTGAATTAATCCTCATGGGCGGCATCATTGCCTCTACTGAGATGTTATGCAATTCTACCCAGGTTGCAGTGACAAATGAATGAGTTGCACCAGTATCAAATAGCACTTTCGTGGGATGAGATTCGACTGAAAACATACCTACTGCCACATCTGGTGCATCCTGGATCGCTTCGGCCTCCAAGTGGTTCACCTTTCCACGGTTGTATGCTTGGTTACGATTGCCTGCTACCGGCTGCAGTACACCTTGCCTTGTTGGAGCATTGGGGTTGGTCTGCTGCTGCGCCGCCTTCTTTGGGCATTGCATCGCCCAGTGGCCTTGCTCTCCGCAGTGGAAACATCCTCTGCCTCCTCCTTGTGCTGGGGCTGCCTGGTTGCTCTGGTTTGCTGCTGAGGCAGGAAGGCGAGGTGCCTGGTTGTTCTGCTTCTGATACTGATTACCTCCCTGCTGGCTGTTCTGACGATACTGCTGCTGCTGCTGATACTGCCTCTGAAACTGCTGCTGATGCGGACGCTGGTTCTGATTCTGATATCCTTGTGGGTGACCAGGCCTGCCTTGCTGAGATGAACCGCCTGAGAAACGTGGACGGCTGATGCCTCCGGTCTGGGGTCCACTCATCTTACGCTTCCGATCTTCCATGTCCTTACGCTTCTTCTCAGTCATAATTGCCCTATCAATCAGGTGCTGGAAGGTGGGGAAGGTGTGATTCATCAGCTGGTAATGCAGGGGATCCACCAAACCCCTCATGAACCTGTACTGCCTTTTAGCATCAGTGTTGACATCCTCAGGTGCATAACGAGATAGCTGCAGAAATTTGTCTCTGTATTCACTAACAGACAGGGGTCCCTGCTTCAGAGCCAGAAACTCCTCCTTCTTCACGATCATCAGTCCCTCTGGCACATGGTATCTGCGGAAACTCTCACTGAATTCCTCCCAGGTGATGGCCTCGGGGTCAGCATGGGTGGCGAGGTAGGACTCCCACCAGGACTGGGCTGCTCCCCTTAGCTGACGGGGGCCATACAGAACCTTCTCCCTGTCGTCACATTGAGCGGTGCGCAGTTCTCTCTCCACTGCGCGCAGCCAGTCTTCTGCATCCATAGGGTCAGCAGAATGGGCGAAGGTAGGAGGGTGCCCTCTCATGAACTCACCACGCTTATCTCGTGGCATCTGGGGCATCTGCACTTGCAATTGGGGTTGAGGTTGCTGTTGAGCCTGCTGCATGGCCGCCAGAGTCTGCCCAATGGCCTGCACTGCCTGAGTCTGCATCAAGAACATCTGTTCCACTGTCATCGGGGGCGGCGGGGGAGGCTGCCTCTGGTGCTCCTCCTGCTGGTCATGCTGCTCTTGCTGAGCACGCCTGTTGCATCGGCGCCTGTTGTCAGACATCTGTGGAAGACATTCATACATCAGCATTGATCTTACAACCCTCCAGCATAAGAAAAGGGAATTCAGAATTCTTCATGACACTGAGTGAACAAAAAGCTTCACTGATCCTCATAATGATTCAACACAGCTTCTCAGATAAGGAGGAAAGTAGAAGTAAATGGCTTCCCAACTAAATAACTGACTTCATTAATATTACTAGCTAAGCCAAACTGTAGGGGAAACCCACAGGTTGGCAACAGTCATTACAAAGATCCAAATCCAGCACAAGTTCATCATAACAAGCATGCAAGCAACTGATAAGCAAACTAAACTGAATGGAAGCAACTGATAAGCAAACTAAACTGACTACCTAAGACTGAGACATCTGACTTAAGAATTATTACAAACTTCGATGCTAACGATCTAAGGATCCAAATCTATCCTGGTCTTACAGACAGGGGAACCATAAGTGTGGTGACCACGTGGCGGCGAGCGGTATGGGTGCTGAGTCCCAACAGGAGCGGGAGAACCACCCTCCTGGTGATGGCGCTCTGCCAGCTCAGCACGCAACTCCGCAATCTCCGTTCGAGCCCTGCTCAGCTCGTCCAGAGAGTGGTCCAGCTCAGTGTTAAGCACTGCGACTAGGTTGACTGTGCTGCTCAACCTAGGGTTAGCCTCACCAACAGGTGAGACAACCACACTCTCTGTGCTGCCAGTAGGGCGGCGGGGGTAGTACCGAAGGTTAAGACCGTCGGCCACCCCACCGAACAAAGAACAGTACTGAGAGAGTGCACGCCGTGCTGCATCCTGCATAGCCGCCTCTGCAGTGTCCCTCTCGGAGATGGAATAGTGCTCCGAAACGGCCTCCGCACCCCGGAGGTCATCCTCCGGACGGCGAACTAGGCAGGTAGCCTCCCAGCGGTCCGGGTACCTCCCGCGACTGTGCTGGTAAACCACACAACGATACTCGATCGACCAGGTGTGCCGGTCGAAAGCCTGGCACAGCAAGGTGTCGAGTGCGTCGTGGAAGTGACAACCGCGAGCGGCGTCACGGGTGATGGGTCGGGCGACCCATCCTTCCGCCTCCTGCGGCTCAGAAGACTCCGAGCTGTGGTCTGAGTCGTCGTCGTCGGGATCTCCTCCAGGTCCTCCTCCAACAGCCGGAGCGTCCCGCGGTGGTGCAAGGGGCGCCTCCAGCTGGGCAACAGAGGAACGGGGCCTCACGGACTCTACCTCATGCTGGGATGAGGAGGAAGAGCCCTGCTGCTCTCCGTGCTGGCGTCGGCGTTCCTGCTCCTCACGCAGGCGGTGGTGCAGCCTCTCCAGGTGACTCGACTGACCGGACACGGTGCGGTGCAGAGGACGCTCCGCAAGTCGAGACGGCAGGAAAGGAATCACCGACTTACGTGCAGTGTGTCTAAGACGAGCCATCTACAAAAGACACCGTAAGCATAAGAGTAAGAGCAGAACTAATATGACAAGTGAGTAAACCATAGACAGAATAAGATAAAAATTTTAACAAGGCATAATATAGTACATATATATGTAGTAAAACATAGGGTTGGTCGAGGTGACCGACTTTTGAAGTAACATCAGAGGTCAAGGTGAGAGGGAAGGTCAATAGTCCTTAATACGACCAGTGCTACTAGGTCAGCGGTCCTACAGTCAACACGGCTTTGATACCACTTATGTCACACCCGGTTTCAGAAGGCGAACCGAATGCGAACTATGTACGTGCCAGGATCAGAACTCACGTACACAGCGATTACATAAATGAACATCATCGCACAATGCTCGAATGATAACATAAAAGAGTAAAAACTTATTACATCACAGAGTCATAGACATCCTCATAGACATCAACTTAACAGTTAAATCAAAGTGCTAAGCGAAACGCAGTAAATAAAAGGCCTTCACAGGCAGCTGACTGGGGGTTGCCGCCAACCCACACCTAGAATTCATCGTAGTCTTGAAACTCCTGGAAGTCTCCTGCCACGGCTTCATCTTCTCCGGAGCAGTGGTTACAATGCGGACAACCTGGTGTGTTGTGGTAAAGCAAGGATGAGTACACATCAACGTACTCAGCAAATGTCCCGTTTGGCTGAAGTGGACTAGCTTTATGTGGGGTTAGGCTCAAGCAGTTGCTTTTAGTTGGTCAGGTATTTATCATTAGTAGAAGCCAGATTTTATCATTAACCAGCCCATGAACCCTTTCCTCATCGAGGAACAACATCATCATATTCGAACCAAAATCATAACATAATCCTTGTATCTCGAACCATTTGTATCTCTAATCAAAGAGGATCCCAAGGTTGCTCTTAACCGTGAGCACGGCTGATATATCAGTTTCACTACCCTCTGCAGAGGTCGCACACTTTACCCATGAGCCATGATGCCCTTTCTGCCCGGGGAGAGCTAATCCCCATTGACCACTACCTAGGTGGTCCAGCAGGGTATCACTACGTAGCTTTTACAAAGATTCCCTAGAGATCATAGCTGCTCGTTAGGTTTCTCCAGTTTGATAAACACAGTACTCCTCCCCGCAGGAGAGTGACTAACAAAAGCGAAACGAAAGAACCTCGGCACTCAGCCTCGGCAGAGCAAGCACTGTGCCTGGACCCCATTGACGGCACGACGGCGAAGCAACTACACCTCTAGTTCCTCTAATTATTTAGCTAAGGGTGCCCCATTTCACCCTCATGGTTGCACTGTTATCCCGGGTGGTCTCTCAACGAACAGGTCCTTACGGAGAGGTACTCAGGAAACAGCCTGAGCCCCCTAGAGTATCACAAGATCATCAACATAACCAGGATAACAGTATCATAAATATTCACATCATGTTCATTGATTAAGTTAAGGCAGTAGCAGAATGCTAACCATAATAGCCCATAAGGTCATCAAAGATAAAGTAAAGTGTAAAGCTAGTCAATCCTTAGGTTTCAAGTAAGTAATGCGGGACAGTGTATTATAAAGTAAATGGGACATAATGGGACTGAGGACACTTGCCTTCACCAAGCTGCTGATCAGGGACTTCCTCTGCAACTGCCTCGGGAAACACAGACTGCTCGTTGTCTACGCAAAGCAATCATTCACACTATGCACTTGGGAAAATAACAGACACAAACAATATACCAAACATATGCAGCAGAGAGGGGTCACAAGTTCATAACAGAAAAGGGATAGGCACTCTAAAGTTCCCTAGGTCTGGGGGTAGAGGGTTACACAAAGTGATTAACTATCTACTAATCAGGTCCAAGTTGGTGGTGGGATTAAATAATTATCTGGTTTGAGTTTCTAAACTTAAGTGTTTAAGTCCACAAACTTAAGTAACCCAACTTTTATTAAAGTCTACTTATTTCCAATTATCCTAAATGAGGTTTCAATAGTCTTAGTCCTATCCTAGTGATTAGCTATTAATTAATACATGGAAACAGCAGGGAAACATTGCATAAACAGATAGATAATAATATTATGAACATTTTGCAATTTGAAGCACCTAATTTGGAGTTCATATGACAAAGTTATGAATTTTACAAGTTTAGGGGTTAAAAATATGCCCTAAGGACCTATTTTGAATTAAATAAAAGGGCTGAGGACTTAACTGCGAAAAACCAGGGACGGCGGGCGCAAAATCCAGAAATCAGGGGGGCTCTTTAAGAAATTGCGCGAGCGAAGCGGTATCGAGCGCCTACAGCCGTTGGATCTCAAACGGACGATCAGGATTAGATCCTGCGGGCGGGCGCGCGGGCGCGCGGCGGTCTGGGCGGCTGACAGGCGGGGCCGGGCGGACAGCGCGGGCGCGGGCGACTGACAGGCGGGGTCCAGCGGGCAGAGCAAGCGCGGACGCGGGCGAGACGGCTGACAGGCGGGGCCGGGCGGACAGCGCGCGCGGGCGGACTGACGAGCGGGGCCTAGCGGGCAGAGAGACGGGGTGAGGGGGAAACGGGCCTGGGCCGTTGGATCTCCGGCGGACGGTTGAGATTGGGTTCGGGTTAATTGAATTCGCGCCGTCCGATCTGAGATAGACGGCGGGGATGGGGCGGCTGACTCCCGTCTCCTTCCCCAGCTGGTTAAGACGGCGGCGCCCGTCCTCGCGGCGAGGAGCTCGCCGGAGACGAGGGAAGCGGGCGACTGGCGGGGCTCTGGGGCAATCCGAGTGGTCGGGGAGGCTAGGGAGGGCACAGGGACTCCATTGGTGGGCTCTGGGTCGGGGCAGAGGCACCGGAGGGGGGCTATTCACGGCGGGGCGGCTCGGCGGCGGGGTTTCTCTACTCCGGCGAGCAATCGAACGCAACAGAGAGCAAGACAAAGGGTGATAGGGGCGGGAGAGGTTCCTTACCTCACGGCGAAACCCAGGGACCTCTCGGCAGCGACGGAGACGCGACGGTGGCCCGAGGCGACGGCGGCGGCTGCACGGCGGACGACGGGTGAGCGCGGGCAGAGAGAATTAGGGAGGGGAAGAGGGAATTGGGGCGCGTTCCGGGTTGCGGACGCCAGAGCGGAGCTCACCGGGGCTACGGGCGCGGCGGAGCTCCACCGGCGACGAGGAACCGGGCTCGGGACGGCGGGGGTTATGGCGGCGGTGCTCTGCGCGCGCGCGCAGCGAGGGGGAGGGCGAGAGAGGGGGCCGGTTGGTGCGCAAATGAGGGAGGGGGCGAGGGCGAGTGGGGCTCGGGGCTCAAGTGGCCGAGGGCGAGGTGGGGTGAGCTCCCCACGCGCGACGTGGGCGCGGAGACCGCGGGCGCGCGCGACTCGGCGGCGGTTACGCGAGGAAGACAGGGCTGACAGCCCGGGCCCGCGAGCAGAGAGAGAGAGGAGAGCGGAGGCGGGCGCGAGAGAAGCGGGGCTGACGGGTTGGGTCCACGGGCAGAGAGAGAGCGAGGGAGCGGGCGCGCGCGAGGAAGCGGCAGCGCCGACAGGTGGGGCCGGACGAGCAGTGAGAGAGGGAGGCGGGTGCGCGGAGGGCGGCCGCGCCGACAGGCCGGGCCCGCTGCGCAGAGAGAGGAGGGGGCGGGTGAGCGCGCGCGGAATGGGCCTACTGGGCCGAAAGGCCGAGGGGGCTGCGGGGCTGGGCTGATTTACCTTTTTCTTTTATTCTGAATTGTTTCTCCCTTTTCTTTTATTTATTCTATTTGATTCAAATTCAAATGAGCCCCAAATTCAAATTAGACCTTTTGAGAATTATGCACCAAACAAAAGTGAAATCTAGGGTTCAACATGATGCAACAATTCATACTCCCTTAGGGTTTAACCTATCACACCACTATTACAAATAAAAATAAGCATTTTCTCCTATATAAATGAGAAAGAAAAGATTGGGGAAGGATGAGAAAAGAAAAGTAACACCTGAATTTGTGAATATGAGCAAAGAAATTTTATACCCCCAAATTCAGGGTGTTACATGACGCTTCCTCCAAATTGCGCGAAACGAGTTCTAACTTGGTTCTGGGATGGCGCGTCACCCATAGTGCGCTAAACGAGTTCTAACACGATTCTGGGATGGTGTGTCGCCCAAATTGCGCGAAACAAGTTCTAACACGATTCTGGGATGGCGCATCCCTCAAATTGTGCGAAATGAGTTCTAACATGATTCTTGGATGACGCGTCGCCCAAATTGCACGAAACGAGTTCTAACATGATTCTGGTATGGTGCGTCGCCCAAAGTGTGTGAAACGAGTTCTAACACGATTCTGGGATGGCGCGTCACCCAAATTGCACGAAACGAGTTCTAACACGATTCTGGGATGGCGCATCGCCCAAAGTGCGCGAAACGAGTTCTAACACAATTCTGGGATGGTGCGTCACCCAAATTGCGGGAAACGAGTTCTAATAGGACTCTGGGATGGTGCATGGCCCAGAGTGCGTGAATCGAGTTCTAACATGATTTTGGGATGGCGCGTCGCCCAAATTGCGCGAAACG
The DNA here is from genome assembly GCA_029449295.1 of Zea luxurians. NCBI lineage: Eukaryota > Viridiplantae > Streptophyta > Magnoliopsida > Poales > Poaceae > Zea > Zea luxurians. Next base: position 10,399,483 of record JAOPSE010000038.1, read on the forward strand.
AGTTCTTACATGATCCTCGGATGGTGCGACGCCCAAATTGCGCGAAACGCGTTCTAACATGATTCTGGGATGGCGCGTCACCCAAATTGCGCGAAACAAGTACTAACACGATTCTGGGATGGCGCGTCGCCCAAATTGCGCGAAACGAGTTCTAACACAATTCTGGGATGACGCGTCACCCAAATTGCGCGAAAGAAGTTCTAACACGATTTTGGGATGGCGCGTCAGCCAAACTACGCGAAACGAGTTCTAAAATGATTCTGCGATGGCGCGTCGCCTAAAGTGCGCGAAATGAGTTCAAACATGATTCTGGGATGGCGCGTCGCCCAATTTGCGCGAAACGAATTCTAACATGATTCTGGGATCGCGCGTCGCCCAAATTGCGCGAAACGAGTTCTAACACGATTCTGGGATGGCGCGTCCCCCAAACTGCACGGAATGAGTTCTAACATGATTCTGGGATGGCACATCGTCAAAAGTGCGCGCAACGAGTTCTAACACGATTCTGCGATGGCGCGTCACCCAAACTGCACGAAATGAGTTCTAATAGGATTCTGGGATGGCGCATCACTCAAATTGCGCGAAATGAGTTCTAACATGATTCTGGGATGGCGCGTCAGCCAAACTGCGTGAAACGAGTTCTAACGCGATTCCGGGATGGCACGTCACCCAAACTGCACAAAATGAGTTCTAACAGGATTCTGGTATGGCGCATCACCCAAATTGCGCAAAACGAGTTCTACCACGATTCTGGGATGGTGCGTGGCCCAAAGTGCACGAAACGAGTTCTAACATCATTCTGGGATGGTGCGTCGCCCAAATTTCACGAAACGAGTTCTAACATGATTCTGGGAAGGTGCGTCAACCAAATGCACGAAACGAGTTCTGACACGATTCTGGGACGGCGCATCACCCAAATTGCGCGAAACGGGTTCTAACACGATTCTGGGAAGGCGCGTCGCCCAAAGTGCGCGAAACGAGTTCTACCACGATTCTGGGATGGCGCGTACCCAAATTGCGCGAAACCAGTTCTAACATGATTCTGGGATGGCGCGTCGCCCAAATTGCCCGAAACGGGTTCTAACATGATTCTGGGATGGCGCGTCGCCCAAAGTGCGTGAAACGAGTTCTAACACGATTCTGGGATGGCGCATCGCACAAAATGTGCGAAACGAGTTCTGACACGATTCTGGGATGGTGCGTCGCCCAAATTGCGCGAAACGAGTTCTAATAGGATTCTGGGATGGCGCATCGCCCGGAGTGCACAAATCGAGTTCCAACATGATTCTGGGATGGCGCGTCGCCCAAATTGCGCGAAACAAGGTCTAACATGATTCTGGGATGGCGCGACGCCCAAATTGCGTGAAACGAGTTCTAACATGATTCTGGGATGTCGCGTCACCCAAATTGCGTGAAACGAGTTCTAACATGATCCTGGGATGACGCTTCCGCCAAAATGCGCGAAACAAGTTCTAACACGATTCTGGGATGGCGCGTCGTCCATAGTGCGCTAAATAAGTTCTAACATGATTCTGGGATCGTGCGTCGCCCAAATTGCGCGAAACAAGTTCTAACACGATTCTGGGATGGCGCGTCGCCCAAATTGCACGAAACGAGTTCTAACATGATTCTGGGATGGCGCGTCGCCCAAAGTGCGTGAAACGAGTTCTAACACGATTCTGGGATGGCGCGTCGCCCAAATTGCACGAAACGAGTTCTAACATGATTCTAGGATGGCGCGTCACCCAAAGTGCGCAAAACGAGTTCTAACACGATTCTGGGATGGTGCGTCACCCAAATTGCGCGAAACGAGTTCTAACAGGATTCTGGGATGGCGCATGACCCAGAGTGCGTGAATCGAGTGCTAACATGATTCTGGGAAGGCGCATCGCCAAAATTGCGCGAAACGAGTTCTAACATGATTCTGGGGTGGCGCGACGCCCAAATTGCGCGAAATGAGTTCTAACATGATTTTGGGATGGCGCGTCACCCAAATTGCGTGAAACAAGTTCTAACACGATTCTGGGATGGCGCGTTGCCCAAAGTGCGCGAAACAAGTTCTAACACGATTCTGGGATGGCGCGTCACCAAAATTGCGCACAAGAAGTTCTAACACGATTTTGGGATGGCGTGTCAACCAAACTGCGCGAAACGAGTTCTAACATGATTCTGGGATGGCGCGTCGCCCAAAGTGCGTGAAACGAGTTCTAACACGATTCTGGGATGGCGCATCGCCCAAAGTGCGCGAAACGAGTTCTAACACAATTCTGGGATGGTGCGTCACCCAAATTGCGGGAAACGAGTTCTAATAGGACTCTGGGATGGCGCATGGCCCAGAGTGCGTGAATCAAGTTCTAACATGATTTTGGGATGGCGCGTCGCCCAAATTGCGCGAAACAAGTTCTTACATGATCCTCGGATGGCGCGACGCCCAAATTGCGCGAAACGCGTTCTAACATGATTCTGGGATGGCGCGTCACCCAAATTGCGCGAAACAAGTACTAACACGGTTCTGGGATGGCGCGTCGCCCAAATTGCGCGAAACGAGTTCTAACACAATTCTGGGATGGCGCGTCACCCAAATTGCGCGAAAGAAGTTCTAACACGATTTTGGGATGGCGCGTCAGCCAAACTGCGCGAAATGAGTTCTAAAATGATTCTGGGATGGCGCGTCGCCCAAAGTGCGCGAAATGAGTTCAAACATGATTCTGGGATGGCGCGTCGCCCAATTTGCGCGAAACGAATTCTAACATGATTCTGGGATCGCGCGTCTCCCAAATTGCGCGAAACGAGTTCTAACACGATTCTGGGATGGCGCGTCCCCCAAACTGCACGGAATGAGTTCTAACACGATTTTGGGATGGCACATCGTCAAAAGTGCACACAACGAGTTCTAACACGATTCTGCGATGGCGCGTCACCCAAACTGCACGAAATGAGTTCTAATAGGATTCTGGGATGGCGCATCACCCAAATTGCGCGAAATGAGTTCTAACATGATTCTGGGATGGCGCGTCAGCCAAACTGCGCGAAACGAGTTCTAACGCGATTCCGGGATGGCGCGTCACCTAAACTGCACGAAACGAGTTCTAACAGTATTCTGGGATGGCACATCACCCAAATTGCGCAAAATGGGTTCTACCACGATTCTGGGATGGCGCGTCGCCCAAAGTGCACGAAACGAGTTCTAACATCATTCTGGGATGGTGCGTCGCCCAAATTTCACGAAACGAGTTCTATCATGATTCTGGGAAGGTGCGTCAACCAAATGCACGAAATGAGTTCTGACATGATTCTGCGACGGCGCATCGCTCAAATTGCGCGAAACGAGTTCTAACACGATTCTGGGAAGGCGCGTCGCCCAAAGTGCGCGAAACGAGTTCTACCACGATTCTGGGATGGTGTAACACCCTGAATTTGGGGGTATAAAATTTCTTTGCTCATATTCACAAATTCAGGTGTTACTTCCCTTTTCTCATCCTTCCCCAATCTTCTCTTTCTCATTTCTATAGGGGAAAAGTGGTTATTTTATTTATAATTATAGTCTATTAGCTCAAACTCCAAGGGAGTATGAACTGTTGCATCATGTTGAACCCTCGATTTCACTTTTGTTTGGTGCATAATTCTCAAAAAGTCTAATTTGAATTTGTGGCTCATTTGAATTTGAATCAAAAAGAGAAAATAAAAAGAAAAGAGAAAACAATTCCAGATTAAAAGGAAAAAGGAAAGAAGCCCACTCCCCCGCCCCCCCCTCGGCCTTTCGGCCCAGCTCGGCCCATCCCGCGCGCGCCTTCTCCCCCCCCCTCCTCTCTCTGCCCTGGCGGGCCCACCCGTCAGCGCAGCCGCGTTCCCCCCGCGCGCGCCCGCTTCCCCCGCTCTCTCTGCCCTGGCGGGCCCGCCCGTCAGGCAACCGTTCTCCGCGCCCGCGCCCGCTTTCCTCTCTCTCTGCTCGCGGGCCCGGGCTGTCAGCCCCGTCGTCCCCGCGTAACCGCCGCGGCGCGTGCCGCGGACTCCGCGCCCACGTCGCGCGTGGAGCTCGCCCCCACCTCGCCTCGGCCACTAGAGCCCAGAGCCCCACTCGCCCTCTCCCCCTCCCTCATTTGCGCACCTGCAGGCCTCTCTCTCACCTCCCCCTCGCTGCGCGCACGCCAGAGCGCCATCGCCGCGAACCGCCGCCGTCCCGAGCTCGTTTCCCGGCCGCCGTTGGAGCTCCGCCGTGTCCATTGCCACGGTGAGCTTCGCCCCGGCGTCCGCAACCCGGGACGCACCCCAATTCCCTCTCCCCCTCCCTATTTCTCTCTGCCCGCGCTCACCCGCCGTCCTCCGTGCAGCCGCGGAAGTCCGCCACCGTCGCCCCGGGTCAACGTCGCGTCATCGCCGCCACCGAGGAGTCCCCGGAGCCCGCCTTGAGGTAAAGAACCTCTCCCGCCCCTATTGACCTTTGTTTTGCTCTCTATCGCGTTTGATTCCTCGCCGGAGTTGTTCAACGCCGCCGCCGAGCCGCTCCGCCGTGAACCGCCCCCCTCCGGTGCCCCTGCCCCGACCCAGACCCCACCAAAGAATTCCCCGTGCCCTTCCCAACCTTCCCGGCCACTCAGGTCGCCCCAGAGACCCGCCAAGCGCCCGCGCCCCTCGTCTCCGGCGAGTCCTCCGCCGCGGGGACGAGCGCCGCCGCCCCAGCTAGCCGTAGGAGAAGCCCAGGCCGGCCACCCAATCCCCACCGTCCGTCCCAGATCGGGCGGTCCCGTTTTAATTAGGCCAAACCTAATCCTGGCCGTCCGCCGGAGATCCAGCGGCCCAGGCCCGCTTCCCCCACACCCCGTCTCCCTGCCGTTTGGGTCCCGCCTGTCAGCCCGCCCGCGCGCTCGCGCTGCCCGCCGGTCCCGCCTGTCAGCCCGCCCGCGCGCTCGCGCTGCCCGCCGGTCCCGCCTGTCAGCCACCCAGGCCGCCGCGCGCCCGCGCGCTCGCCCGCAGGATCTAATCCTGGCCGTCCGCCTGAGATCCGACGGCCGTGGGAGTCCGATACCCCTTCGCCCGCGCGTTTTCTTAAAGAGCCCCCCGGTTTTATGGAATTTGAACCCGCCGTCCCTGGTTTCTTACAGTTAGGTCCTCGGACCTTTTATTTAATTCAAAATAGGTCCTTAGGGTATATTTTTAACCCCTAAACTTGTAAAATTCATAACTTTGCCATATGAACTCCAAATTAGGTGCTTCAAATTGCAAAATGTTCATAATATTATTATCTATCTGTTTATGCAATGTTTCTCTGCTGTTTCCATGTCCCAATTAATGGTTAATCATTAGGATAGGATTAAGGTTATTGGAACCTTATTTGAGATAAATAAAAGATAGTAGACTTTAATAAAAGTTGGAGCACTTAAGTTTATGGACTTAAACACCTAAGTTTAGGAACTTAAAACCAGATAATGACTTAATCCCACCACTGACTTAAACCTGAGTAGTGGATAATGAATCCTTTTGTATAGTCCTCTACCCTGGACCTAGAGAATACCAGAGTGCCTATCCCTTTTCTATTATGAACTTGGGATCTCTCTGCTGCATATGTTTGGTAAATTGTTTTTGTTTGTTATTTCCCAAGTGCATAGTGTGAATGATTACTTTACGTAGACAACGAGCAGCTTGTGTTTCCCGAGGAAGTTGCAGAGGAAGTTCCTGATCAACAGTTAGGTGAAGGCAAGTGTCCTCTGACCCATTATGTCCTATTCATTTATAACTTACTACCCCGCATTACTTACTTGAAACCTAAGGATTGACTAGCTTTACACTTTACTTTATCCTTGATGACCTTATGGGCTATTATGGTTAGCATTCTGCTTTTGCCTTAACTTAATCAATGAACATGATGTGAATATTTATGATACTGTTATCCTGATGATGTTGATGATCTTGTGATACTCTAGGGGGCTCAGGCTGTTTCCTGAGTACCTCTCCGTAAGGACCTGTTCGTTGAGAGACCACCCGGGATAACAGTGCAACCATGAGGGTGAAATGGGGTGCCCTTAGCTAATTAATTAGAGGAACTAGAGGTGTAGTTGCTTCGCCGTCGTGCCGTCAATGGGGTCCAGGCACAGTGCTTGCTCTGCCGAGGCTGAGTGCCGAGGTTCTTTCGTTTTGCTTTTGTTAGTCACTCTCCTGCGGGGAGGGGTACTGTGTTTATCAAACTGGAGAAACCTAACGGGCAGCTATGATCTCTAGGGAATCTTTGTAAAAGCTACGTAGTGATACCCTGCCGGACCACCTAGGTAGTGGTCAATGGGGATTAGCTCTCCCCGGGCAGAAAGGGAATCATGACTCATGGGTAAAGTGTGCGACCTCTGCAGAGGGTAGTGAAACTGATATATCAGCCGTGCTCACGGTTAAGAGCAGCCTTGGGATCCTCTTTGATTAGAGATACAGATGGTTCGAGATACAGGGATTATGTTATGGTTTTGGTTCGAATATGATGATGTTGTTCCTCGATGAGGAAATGGTTTATGGGTTGGTTAATGATAAAATCTGGCTTCTACTAATGATAAATACCTGTCCAACTAAAAGCAACTGCTTGAGCCTAACCCCACATAAAGCTAGTCCACTTCAGCCAAACGGGACATTTGCTGAGTACGTTGATGTGTACTCATCCTTGCTTTACCACAAAACACCAGGTTGTCCGCATTGTAACCACTGCTCCGGAGAAGGCGAAGTCATGGAAGGAGACTTCCAGGAGTTCCAAGACTACGACGAATTCTAGGTGTGGGTTGGCGGCAACCCCCAGTCAGCTGCCTGTGAAGGCCTTATCTTTACTGCGTTTCGCTAGCACTTTGATTTACCTGTTAAGACGATGACTATGTGGATGTCTATGACTCTGTGATGTAATAAGTTAATACTCTTTTAAGTTATTATTCGAGCAATGTGCATTGATGTTCATTTATGTAATCGCTGTGTACATGAGTTTTGATCCTGGCACGTACATGGTTCGCATTCGGTTTGCCTTCCAAAACCGGGTGTGACATAAGTGGTATCAAAGCCGTGCTGACTGTAGGACCGCTGACCTAGAGTAGCACTGGTCGTACTAAGGATTATTGACCTTCCCTCTCACCTTGACCTCTGATGTTACTTCAAAAGTCGGTCACCTCGACCAACCCTATGTTTTACTACATATATATACTATATTATACCTTGTTAAAATTTTTATCTTATTCTGTCTATGGTTTATTCACTTGTCATATTAGTTCTGCTCTTACTCTCATGCTTACGGTGTCTTTTGTAGATGGCTCGTCTTAGACACACAGCACGTAAGTCGGTGATTCCTTTCCTGCCGTCTCGACTTGCGGAGCGTCCTCTGCACCGCACCGTGTCCGGTCAGTCGAGTCACCTGGAGAGACTGCACCACCGCCTGCGTGAGGAGCAGGAACGCCGGCGCCAGCACAGAGAGCAGCAGGGCTCTTCCTCCCCACCCCAGCAAGAGGTGGAGTCCGTGAGGCCCCGTTCCTCTGTTGCCCAGCTGGAGGCGCCCCCTGCACCACCGCGGGACGCCCCGGCTGTTGGAGGAGCTACTGGAGGAAGTACTAGAGGAGACCCCGACGACGACGACTCAGACCACAGCACGGAGTCTTCTGAGCCGCAGGAGGCAGAAGGATGGGTCGCCCGACCCATCACCCGTGACGTCGCTCGCGGTTGTCACTTCCACGACGCACTCGACACCTTGCTGCGCCAGGCTTTCGACCGGCACACCTGGTCGATCGAGTATCGTTGTGTAGTCTACCAGCACAGTCGCGGGAGGTACCCGGACCGCTGGGAGGCTACCTGCCTAGTTCGCCGTCTGGAGGATGACCTCCGGGGTGCGGAGGCCGTTTCAGAGCACTATTCCATCTCCGAGAGGGACACTGCAGAGGCGGCTATGCAGGATGCAGCACGATGTGCACTCTCCCAGTACTGTTCTTTGTTCGGTGGGGTGGCCGACGGTCTTAACCTTCGGTACTACCCCCGCCGCCCTACTGGCAGCACAGAGAGTGTGGTTGTCTCACCTGTTGGTGAGGCTAACCCTAGGTTGAGCAGCACAGTCAACCTAGTCGCAGTGCTTAACACTGAGCTGGATCACTCTCTGGACGAGCTGAGCAGGGCTCGAACGGAGATTGCGGAGTTGCGTGCTGAGCTGGCAGAGCGCCATCGCCAGGAGGGTGGTTCTCCCGCTCCTGTTGGGACTCAGCACCCATACCGCTCGCCGCCACGTGGTCACCACACTTATGGTTCCCCTGCCTGTAAGACCAGGATAGATCTGGATCCTTAGATCGTTAGCGTCGAAGTTTGTAATAATTCTTAAGTCAGATGTCCCAGTCTTAGATAGTTAGTTTAGTTTGCTTATCAGTTGTTTCCAATTAGCTTAGTTTGCTTAACAGTTGCTTGCATGCTTGTTATGATGAACTTGTGCTGGATTTGAATCTTTGTAATGACTGTTGCCAACCTGTGGGGTTCTCCTGCAGTTTGGCCTAGCTATAATGTTAATAAAGTCAGTTATTTAGTTGGGAAGCCGTTTACTTCTACTTTCCTTCTTATCTGAGAAGCTGTGTTGAATCGTAATGAGGATCAGTGAAGCTCTTTGTTCACTCAGTGTCATGAAGAATTCTGTATTCTCTTTTCTTATGCTGGAGGGTTGTAAGATCAATGCTGATGTATGAATGTCTTCCACAGATGTCTGACAACAGGCGCCGATGCAACAGGCGTGCTCAGCAAGAGCAGCATGACCAGCAGGAGGAACAACAGAGGCAGCCTCCCCCGCCACCCCCGATGACAGTGGAGCAGATGTTCTTGATGCAGACTCAGGCAGTGCAGGCCATTGGGCAGACTCTAGCAGCCATGCAGCAGGCTCAACAGCAACCCCAACCCCAGGTCCAAGTGCAGATGCCCCAGATGCCACGGGATAAGCATGGTGAGTTCATGAGAGGGCACCCTCCTACCTTCACCCATTCTGCCGACCCCATGGATGCAGAAGACTGGCTGCGCACAGTGGAAAGAGAACTGCGCACCGCTCAATGTAACGACAGGGAGAAGGTTCTGTATGGTCCCCGTCAGCTAAGGGGAGCAGCCCAGTCCTGGTGGGAGTCCTACCTCGCCACACATGCTGACCCCGAAGCCATCACCTGGGAAGAATTCAGCGAGAGTTTCCGCAGGTACCATGTGCCGGAGGGACTGATGATCGTGAAGAAGGAGGAGTTTCTGGCTCTGAAGCAGGGACCCCTGTCTGTTAGTGAATACAGAGATAAGTTTCTGCAGCTATCTCGTTATGCACCTGAGGATGTCAACACTGATGCTAAAAGGCAGTACAGGTTCATGAGGGGTTTGGTGGATCCCCTGCATTACCAGCTGATGAATCACACCTTCCCCACCTTCCAGCACCTGATCGATAGGGCAGTTATGACTGAGAAGAAGCGTAAGGATATGGAAGATCAGAAGCGCAAGATGAGTGGACCCCAGACCGGAGGCATCAGCCGTCCACGTTTCTCAGGCAGTTCATCTCAGCAAGGCAGGCCTGGTCACCCACAGGGATATCAGAATCAGAACCAGCGTCCGCATCAGCAGCAGTTTCAGAGGCAGTACCCACAGCAGCAGCAGCAGTATCGTCAACACAGCCAGCAGGGAGGTAATCAGTATCAGAAGCAGAACAACCAGGCACCTCGCCTTCCTGCCCCAGCAGCAAACCAGAGCAACCAAGCAGCCCCAGCACAAGGAGGAGGCAAAGGATGTTTCCACTGTGGAGAACAAGGCCACTGGGCGATGCAGTGCCCAAAGAAGGCGGCGCAGCAGCAGACCAACCCCAGTGCTCCAACAAGGCAAGGTGTACTGCAGCCGACAGCAGGCAATCGTAACCAAGCGTACAACCGTGGAAAGGTGAACCACTTGGAGGCCGAAGCGATCCAGGATGCACCAGATGTGGCAGTAGGTATGTTCTCAGTCGAATCTCATCCCACGAAAGTGCTATTTGATACTGGTGCAACTCATTCATTTGTCACTGCAACCTGGGTAGAATTGCATAACATCTCAGTAGAGGCAATGATGCCGCCCATGAGGATTAATTCGGTTGGTGGCAAGGTGCAAACAGATAAAATATGTTCAAATATAATGGTGGAAATAAGGGGGATAGGATTCCCCAGTGACTTAATAGTAATAGACACCCCTGGGATAGATGTCATTCTAGGGATGAATTGGTTAATGAAGTATGAAGCGAATGTTAGCTGTGACAAGAGGACCATAACATTGAAGTCCCCGTCAGGAGAAGAGGTAGTGGCCGAGCTAAGGATGCCTAAATCAGCGGAGGGTGTCTGTCACCAGATTTCAGTTGATAGTAAGGAGCCCAACCCGCTCGAGACTATCAAGGTTGTGTCGGACTTTCCGGACGTATTTCCCGAGGAGTTAACGGGCATGCCACCCGAGAGAAAAGTTGAATTTGCCATAGAGCTTATCCCTGGTACCGCCCCCATCTCCAAAAGAGCCTACCGGGTGTCTGGACCAGAATTGGTGGAACTCAAGAAGCAGATAGATGAGATGTTAGAGAAGGGTTACATTAGGCCAAGTACCTCGCCTTGGGCCGCTCCGGTGTTGTTTGTAGAGAAGAAAGATGGTACCAAAAGGATGTGCATAGATTACAGAGCCTTGAATGAAGTCACTGTCAAGAACAAGTACCCCCTGCCAAGGATAGAAGATTTGTTCGACCAGCTCAGAGGTGCCAGCGTATTCTCGAAGATAGATCTGAGGTTAGGTTACCATCAACTCAGAATCCGACCCTCGGACATACCGAAGACGGCATTCATCACCAAGTACGGGTTATATGAATTCACAGTTATGTCCTTTGGTTTGACAAATGCGCCAGCCTTCTTTATGTACCTGATGAACAGTGTGTTCATGGATTATCTGGACAAGTTTGTGGTAGTGTTTATCGATGATATTCTCATATACTCTCAAAGTGAGGAAGATCATGTAGAGCATTTGAAGATGGTATTGCAAAGACTTCGAGAGCATCAGCTGTATGCCAAGCTGGGCAAGTGCGAGTTCTGGATTCATGAACTCCTGTTTCTGGGTCACATCATAAACCAAGATGGGTTGGCAGTGGATCCAAAGAAAGTAGCAGATATCCTGAACTGGAAAGCACCAAAGGATGTTCGTGGGATCAAGAGCTTCATTGGAATGGCTGGGTATTACAGGCGTTTCATCGAAGGCTTCTCAAAGATTTCTAGACCAATGACAGCGTTACTAGCGAAGAAAGTTGAGTTTAAGTGGACCCAAAAGTGTCAGGAAGCATTTGAAGAACTGAAAAATAGATTGACTACAGCTCCGGTGTTAGTCCTGCCTGATGTTCACAAGCCATTCTCAGTGTATTGCGATGCTTCTTACACCGGATTGGGATGTGTGCTAATGCAAGAAGGAAGAGTTGTAGCATATTCATCTCGACAGCTGAAGATCCATGAGAAAAATTATCCCACACATGACCTGGAGTTGGCAGCAGTAGTTCATGCTTTGAAGACCTAGAGACATTACCTGTATGGACAGAAGTGCGACATTTACACAGATCATAAAAGTCTGAAGTACATATTCACCCAGTCAGAGTTAAACATGAGACAGCGAAGATGGTTGGAATTGATCAAGGACTATGAGTTGGAGATACATTACCATCCAGGCAAAGCCAATGTGGTTGCAGATGCTCTGAGCAGGAAGAGTCAGGTCAATATGATGGCCACGTACCCAATGCCATATGAGTTAGCCAAGGAGTTCGACAGACTGAGTCTCGGTTTCCTGAACAGTACGCAAGGAGTAACAGTGGAATTAGAGCCCACCCTAGAGCGGGAGATCAAAGAAGGGCAGAAGGATGATGAAAACATCAACAAGATCCGGCAGCTAATCTTAGAAGGAAGAGGCAAAGACTTTCGAGAGGATGAAGAGGGGGTAATATGGTTCAAGGATCGATTGTGTGTCCCCGACCTCAAACCTATTCGGGAGCTGATCCTAAAGGAAGCTCATGAGACAGCCTACTCCATACACCCGGGAAGTGAAAAGATGTACCAGGATTTAAAAAGGAGGTTTTGGTGGTATGGCATGAAAAGAGAAATCGCAGAATATGTCGCCATCTGTGATAGCTGTCAGAGGACCAAAGCAGAGCATCAAAGGCCCGCCGAATTGTTGCAGCCATTGCGGATTCCTCAGTGGAAGTGGGACGAGATCGGGATGGATTTTATAGTTGGCCTACCTCGTACCCGGGCCGGTTATGATTCCATCTGGGTGGTTGTGGACCGCTTAACAAAGGTGGCCCATTTCATACCTGTGAAGACCACATATACCGGAGCAACGTTAGCCGAGTTATACATGTCACGGATAGTCTGCCTTCATGGTGTGCCGAAGAAGATAGTGTCAGATCGAGGAACGCAGTTCACCTCTCATTTTTGGCAGCAGCTACAAGAAGCTTTGGGCACCCATTTGAACTTCAGCTCGGTTTATCATCCGCAGACAGACGGTCAGACTGAAAGAACTAACCAGATCCTAGAAGATATGCTGAGAGCCTGTGCGTTGCAAGACAAGTCAGGATGGGACAAAAGGTTACCTTATGCAGAATTCTCCTACAACAATAGTTATCAGGCCAGCTTGAAGATGTCGCCGTTTCAGGCACTCTATGGACGGAGTTGTAGGACTCCGCTGCATTGGGACCAGCCTGGAGAGAGACAGGTGTTTGGCCCCGACATTTTGCTTGAAGCCGAAGAGAATATCAAAATGGTTCGGGAGAATCTGAAGATAGCACAATCAAGGCAACGAAGCTATGCGGACCGAAGGAGAAGAGAACTGAGTTTCGAAGTGGGGGACTTCGTCTATCTGAAGGTGTCACCTATCAGGGGAGTCAGAAGGTTTGGAGTTAAAGGCAAGTTAGCACCCCGGTACGTTGGACCATATCAGATTCAAGCAAAGCGTGGAGAAGTGGCTTACCAACTCAACCTACCAGAAAGTTTGTCGGCAGTGCACAATGTGTTCCACGTGTCATAATTGAAGAAGTGTCTGCGAGTACCAGAAGAACAATTGCCAGTGGAGGGTTTGGAAGTCCAGGAGGATCTGACATACATAGAGAAGCCAACGCAGATTCTGGAGTTCGCAGACAGAGTCACCCGGAGGAATACCATCAGAATGTGCAAAGTCAGATGGGGTCACCACTCGGAGGAAGAAGCAACCAGGGAACGAGAAGATGATCTGAAGGCCAAATACCCTGAACTCTTTGCTGACCAACCCTGAATCTCGGGGCGAGATTCTTTTAAGGGGGATAGGTTTGTAACACCCTGAATTTGGGGGTATAAAATTTCTTTGCTCATATTCACAAATTCAGGTGTTACTTCCCTTTTCTCATCCTTCCCCAATCTTCTCTTTCTCATTTCTATAGGGGAAAAGTGGTTATTTTATTTATAATTATAGTCTATTAGCTCAAACTCCAAGGGAGTATGAACTGTTGCATCATGTTGAACCCTAGATTTCACTTTTGTTTGGTGCATAATTCTCAAAAAGTCTAATTTGAATTTGTGGCTCATTTGAATTTGAATCAAAAAGAGAAAATAAAAAGAAAAGAGAAAACAATTCCAGATTAAAAGGAAAAAGGAAAGAAGCCCACTCCCCCGCCCCCCTCGGCCTTTCGGCCTAGCTCGGCCCATCCCGCGCGCGCCTTCTCCCCCCCTCCTCTCTCTGCCCTGGCGGGCCCACCCGTCAGCTCAGCCGCGTTCCCCGCGCGCGCGCCCGCTTCCCCCGCTCTCTCTGCCCTGGCGGGCCCGCCCGTCAGGCAACCGTTCTCCGAGCCCGCGCCCGCTTTCCTCTCTCTGCTCGCGGGCCCGGGCTGTCAGCCCCGTCGTCCCCGCGTAACCGCCGCCGCGCGTGCCGCGGACTCCTCGCCCACGTCGCGCGTGGAGCTCGCCCCCACCTCGCCTCGGCCACTAGAGCCCAGAGCCCCACTCGCCCTCTCCCCCTCCCTCATTTGCGCACCTGCAGGCCTCTCTCTCACCTCCCCCTCGCTGCGCGCACGCCAGAGCGCCATCGCCGCGAACCGCCGCCGTCCCGAGCTCGTTTCCCGGCCGCCGTTGGAGCTCCGCCGTGTCCATTGCCACGGTGAGCTTCGCCCCGGCGTCCGCAACCCGGGACGCACCCCAATTCCCTCTCCCCCTCCCTATTTCTCTCTGCCCGCGCTCACCCGCCGTCCTCCGTGCAGCCACGGAAGTCCGCCACCGTTGCCCCGGGTCACCGTCGCGTCATCGCCGCCGCCGAGCCGCTCCGCCGTGAACCGCCCCCCTCCGGTGCCCCTGCCCCGACCCAGACCCCACCAAAGAATTCCCCGTGCCCTTCCCAACCTTCTCGGCCACTCAGGTCGCCCCAGAGACCCGCCAAGCGCCCGCGCCCCTCGTCTCCGGCGAGTCCTCCGCCGCGGGGACGAGCGCCGCCGCCCCAGCTAGCCGTAGGAGAAGCCCAGGCCGGCCACCCAATCCCCACCGTCCGTCCCAGATCGGGCGGTCCCGTTTTAATTAGGCCAAACCTAATCCTGGCCGTCCGCCGGAGATCCAGCGGCCCAGGCCCGCTTCCCCCACACCCCGTCTCCCTGCCGTTTGGGTCCCGCCTGTCAGCCCGCCCGCGCGCTCGCGCTGCCCGCCGGTCCCGCCTGTCAGCCCGCCCGCGCGCTCGCGCTGCCCGCCGGTCCCGCCTGTCAGCCACCCAGGCCGCCGCGCGCCCGCACGCCCGCCCGCAGGATCTAATCCTGGCCGTCCGCCTGAGATCCGACGGCCGTGGGAGTCCGATACCCCTTCGCCCGCGCGTTTTCTTAAAGAGCCCCCCGGTTTTATGGAATTTGAACCCGCCGTCCCTGGTTTCTTACAGTTAGGTCCTCGGACCTTTTATTTAATTCAAAATAGGTCCTTAGGGTATATTTTTAACCCCTAAACTTGTAAAATTCATAACTTTGCCATATGAACTCCAAATTAGGTGCTTCAAATTGCAAAATGTTCATAATATTATTATCTATCTGTTTATGCAATGTTTCCCTGCTGTTTCCATGTCCCAATTAATGGTTAATCATTAGGATAGGATTAAGGTTATTGGAACCTTATTTGAGATAAATAAAAGATAGTAGACTTTAATAAAAGTTGGAGCACTTAAGTTTATGGACTTAAACACCTAAGTTTAGGAACTTAAAACCAGATAATGACTTAATCCCACCACTGACTTAAACCTGAGTAGTGGATAATGAATCCTTTTGTATAGTCCTCTACCCTGGACCTAGAGAATACCAGAGTGCCTATCCCTTTTCTATTATGAACTTGTGATCTCTCTGCTGCATATGTTTGGTAAATTGTTTTTGTTTGTTATTTCCCAAGTGCATAGTGTGAATGATTACTTTACGTAGACAACGAGCAGCTTGTGTTTCCCGAGGAAGTTGCAGAGGAAGTTCTTGATCAACAGTTAGGTGAAGGCAAGTGTCCTCTGACCCATTATGTCCTATTCATTTATAACTTACTACCCCGCATTACTTACTTGAAACCTAAGGATTGACTAGCTTTACACTTTACTTTATCCTTGATGACCTTATGGGCTATTATGGTTAGCATTCTGCTTTTGCCTTAACTTAATCAATGAACATGATGTGAATATTTATGATACTGTTATCCTGATGATGTTGATGATCTTGTGATACTCTAGGGGGCTCAGGCTGTTTCCTGAGTACCTCTCCGTAAGGACCTGTTCGTTGAGAGACCACCCGGGATAACAGTGCAACCATGAGGGTGAAATGGGGTGCCCTTAGCTAATTAATTAGAGGAACTAGAGGTGTAGTTGCTTCGCCGTCGTGCCGTCAATGGGGTCCAGGCACAGTGCTTGCTCTGCCGAGGCTGAGTGCCGAGGTTCTTTTGTTTTGCTTTTGTTAGTCACTCTCCTGCGGGGAGGGGTACTGTGTTTATCAAACTGGAGAAACCTAACGGGCAGCTATGATCTCTAGGGAATCTTTGTAAAAGCTACGTAGTGATACCCTGCCGGACCACCTAGGTAGTGGTCAATGGGGATTAGCTCTCCCCGGGCAGAAAGGGAATCATGACTCATGGGTAAAGTGTGCGACCTCTGCAGAGGGTAGTGAAACTGATATATCAGCCATGCTCACGGTTAAGAGCAGCCTTGGGATCCTCTTTGATTAGAGATACAGATGGTTCGAGATACAGGGATTATGTTATGGTTTTGGTTCGAATATGATGATGTTGTTCCTCGATGAGGAAATGGTTTATGGGTTGGTTAATGATAAAATCTGGCTTCTACTAATGATAAATACCTGTCCAACTAAAAGCAACTGCTTGAGCCTAACCCCACATAAAGCTAGTCCACTTCAGCCAAACGGGACATTTGCTGAGTACGTTGATGTGTACTCATCCTTGCTTTACCACAAAACACCAGGTTGTCCGCATTGTAACCACTGCTCCGGAGAAGGCGAAGTCGTGGAAGGAGACTTCCAGGAGTTCCAAGACTACGACGAATTCTAGGTGTGGGTTGGCGGCAACCCCCAGTCAGCTGCCTGTGAAGGCCTTATCTTTACTGCGTTTCGCTAGCACTTTGATTTACCTGTTAAGACGATGACTATGTGGATGTCTATGACTCTGTGATGTAATAAGTTAATACTCTTTTAAGTTATTATTCGAGCAATGTGCATTGATGTTCATTTATGTAATCGCTGTGTACGTGAGTTCTGATCCTGGCACGTACATGGTTCGCATTCGGTTTGCCTTCCAAAACCGGGTGTGACAGATGGCGCGTACCCAAATTGCGCGAAACCAGTTCTAACATGATTCTGGGATGGCGCGTCGCCCAAATTGCCCGAAACGGGTTCTAACATGATTCTGGGATGGCGCGTCGCCCAAAGTGCGTGAAACGAGTTCTAACACGATTCTGGGATGGCGCATCGCACAAAATGTGCGAAACGAGTTCTAACACGATTCTGGGATGGTGCGTCGCCCAAATTGCGTGAAATGAGTTCTAACAGGATTCTGGGATGGCGCGTCGCCCGGAGTGCGCAAATCGAGTTCCAACATGATTCTGGGATGGCGCGTCGCCCAAATTGCGTGAAACGAGGTCTAACATGATTCTGGGATGGCGCGACGCCGAAATTGCGTGAAACGAGTTCTAACATGATTCTGGGATGTCACGTCACCCAAATTGCGTCAAACGAGTTCTAACATGATCCTGGGATGACGCTTCCGCCAAAATGCGCGAAACAAGTTCTAACATGATTCTGGGATGGCGCGTCGTCCATAGTGCGCTAAATGAGTTCTAACATGATTCTGGGATGGTGCGTCGCCCAAATTGCGCGAAACAAGTTCTAACACGATTCTAGGATGGCGCGTTGCCCAAATCGCACGAAACGAGTTCTAACATGATTCTGGGATGGCGCGTCGCCCAAAGTGCGTGAAACGAGTTCTAACATGATTCTAGGATGGCGCGTCACCCAAAGTGCGTGAAACGAGTTCTAACACGATTCTGGATGGTGCGTCACCCAAATTGCGCGAAACGAGTTCTAACAGGATTATGGATGGCGCATGGCCCAAAGTGCGTGAATCGAGTTCTAACATGATTCTAGGATGGCGCATCGCCAAAATTGCGCGAAACGAGTTCTAACATGATTCTGGGGTGGCGCGACGCCCAAATTGCGCGAAACGAGTTCTAACATGATTCTGGGATGGCGCGTCACCCAAATTGCGCGAAACAAGTTCTAACACGATTCTGGGATGGCGCGTTGCCCAAAGTGCGCGAAACAAGTTCTAACACGATTCTGGGATGGCGCGTCACCCAAATTGCGCGAAAGAAGTTCTAACACGATTTTGGGATGGCGTGTCAACCAAACTGCGCGAAACGAGTTCTAACATGATTCTGGGATGGCGCGTCGCCCAAAGTGCGCGAAATGAGTTCAAACATGATTCTGGGATGGCGCGTGGCCCAAAGTGCACGAAACGAGTTCTAACATCATTCTGGGATGGTGCGTCGCCCAAATTTCACGAAACGAGTTCTAACATGATTCTGGGAAGGTGCGTCAACCAAATGCACGAAACGAGTTCTGACATGATTCTGGGACGGCGCATCGCCCAAATTGCGCGAAACGGGTTCTAACACGATTCTGGGAAGGCGCGTCGCCCAAAGTGCGCGAAACGAGTTCTACCACGATTCTGGGATGGCGCGTACCCAAATTGCGCGAAACCAGTTCTAACATGATTCTGGGATGGCGCGTCGCCCAAATTGCCCGAAACGGGTTCTAACATGATTCTGGGATGGCGCGTCGCCCAAAGTGCGTGAAACGAGTTCTAACACGATTCTGGGATGGCGCATCGCACAAAATGTGCGAAACGAGTTCTGACACGATTCTGGGATGGTGCGTCGCCCAAATTGCGCGAAACGAGTTCTAATAGGATTCTGGGATGGCGCATCGCCCGGAGTGCACAAATCGAGTTCCAACATGATTTTGGGATGGCGCGTCGCCCAAATTGCGCGAAACAAGGTCTAACATGATTCTGGGATGGCGCGACGCCCAAATTGCGTGAAACGAGTTCTAACATGATTCTGGGATGTCGCGTCACCCAAATTGCGTGAAACGAGTTCTAACATGATCCTGGGATGACGCTTCCGCCATAATGCGCGAAACAAGTTCTAACACGATTCTGGGATGGCGCGTCGTCCATAGTGCGCTAAATAAGTTCTAACATGATTTTGGGATCGTGCGTCGCCCAAATTGCGCGAAACAAGTTCTAACACGATTCTGGGATGGCGCGTCGCCCAAATTGCACGAAACGAGTTCTAACATGATTCTGGGATGGCGCGTCGCCCAAAGTGCGTGAAACGAGTTCTAACACGATTCTGGGATGGCGCGTCGCCCAAATTGCACGAAACGAGTTCTAACATGATTCTAGGATGGCGCGTCACCCAAAGTGCGCAAAACGAGTTCTAACACGATTCTGGGATGGTGCGTCACCCAAATTGCGCGAAACGAGTTCTAATAGGATTCTGGGATGGCGCATGACCCAGAGTGCGTGAATCGAGTGCTAACATGATTCTGGGATGGCGCATCGCCAAAATTGCGCGAAACGAGTTCTAACATGATTCTGGGGTGGCGCGACGCCCAAATTGCGCGAAACGAGTTCTAACATGATTTTGGGATGGCGCGTCACCCAAATTGCGCGAAACAAGTTCTAACACGATTCTGGGATGGCGCGTTGCCCAAATCGCACGAAACGAGTTCTAACATGATTCTGGGATGGCGCGTCGCCCAAAGTGCGTGAAACGAGTTCTAACATGATTCTAGGATGGCGCGTCACCCAAAGTGCGTGAAACGAGTTCTAACACGATTCTGGATGGTGCGTCACCCAAATTGCGCGAAACGAGTTCTAACAGGATTATGGATGGCGCATGGCCCAAAGTGCGTGAATCGAGTTCTAACATGATTCTAGGATGGCGCATCGCCAAAATTGCGCGAAACGAGTTCTAACATGATTCTGGGGTGGCGCGACGCCCAAATTGCGCGAAACGAGTTCTAACATGATTCTGGGATGGCGCGTCACCCAAATTGCGCGAAACAAGTTCTAACACGATTCTGGGATGGCGCGTTGCCCAAAGTGCGCGAAACAAGTTCTAACACGATTCTGGGATGGCGCGTCACCCAAATTGCGCGAAAGAAGTTCTAACACGATTTTGGGATGGCGTGTCAACCAAACTGCGCGAAACGAGTTCTAACATGATTCTGGGATGGCGCGTCGCCCAAAGTGCGCGAAATGAGTTCAAACATGATTCTGGGATGGCGCGTGGCCCAAAGTGCACGAAACGAGTTCTAACATCATTCTGGGATGGTGCGTCGCCCAAATTTCACGAAACGAGTTCTAACATGATTCTGGGAAGGTGCGTCAACCAAATGCACGAAACGAGTTCTGACATGATTCTGGGACGGCGCATCGCCCAAATTGCGCGAAACGGGTTCTAACACGATTCTGGGAAGGCGCGTCGCCCAAAGTGCGCGAAACGAGTTCTACCACGATTCTGGGATGGCGCGTACCCAAATTGCGCGAAACCAGTTCTAACATGATTCTGGGATGGCGCGTCGCCCAAATTGCCCGAAACGGGTTCTAACATGATTCTGGGATGGCGCGTCGCCCAAAGTGCGTGAAACGAGTTCTAACACGATTCTGGGATGGCGCATCGCACAAAATGTGCGAAACGAGTTCTGACACGATTCTGGGATGGTGCGTCGCCCAAATTGCGCGAAACGAGTTCTAATAGGATTCTGGGATGGCGCATCGCCCGGAGTGCACAAATCGAGTTCCAACATGATTTTGGGATGGCGCGTCGCCCAAATTGCGCGAAACAAGGTCTAACATGATTCTGGGATGGCGCGACGCCCAAATTGCGTGAAACGAGTTCTAACATGATTCTGGGATGTCGCGTCACCCAAATTGCGTGAAACGAGTTCTAACATGATCCTGGGATGACGCTTCCGCCATAATGCGCGAAACAAGTTCTAACACGATTCTGGGATGGCGCGTCGTCCATAGTGCGCTAAATAAGTTCTAACATGATTTTGGGATCGTGCGTCGCCCAAATTGCGCGAAACAAGTTCTAACACGATTCTGGGATGGCGCGTCGCCCAAATTGCACGAAACGAGTTCTAACATGATTCTGGGATGGCGCGTCGCCCAAAGTGCGTGAAACGAGTTCTAACACGATTCTGGGATGGCGCGTCGCCCAAATTGCACGAAACGAGTTCTAACATGATTCTAGGATGGCGCGTCACCCAAAGTGCGCAAAACGAGTTCTAACACGATTCTGGGATGGTGCGTCACCCAAATTGCGCGAAACGAGTTCTAATAGGATTCTGGGATGGCGCATGACCCAGAGTGCGTGAATCGAGTGCTAACATGATTCTGGGATGGCGCATCGCCAAAATTGCGCGAAACGAGTTCTAACATGATTCTGGGGTGGCGCGACGCCCAAATTGCGCGAAACGAGTTCTAACATGATTTTGGGATGGCGCGTCACCCAAATTGCGCGAAACAAGTTCTAACACGATTCTGGGATGGCGCGTTGCCCAAAGTGCGCGAAACAAGTTCTAACACGATTCTGGGATGGCGCGTCACCAAAATTGCGCGCAAGAAGTTCTAACACGATTTTGGGATGGCGTGTCAACCAAACTGCGCGAAACGAGTTCTAACATGATTCTGGGATGGCGCGTCGCCCAAAGTGCGTGAAACGAGTTCTAACACGATTCTGGGATGGCGCATCGCCCAAAGTGCGCGAAACGAGTTCTAACACAATTCTGGGATGGTGCGTCACCCAAATTGCGGGAAACGAGTTCTAATAGGACTCTGGGATGGCGCATGGCCCAGAGTGCGTGAATCGAGTTCTAACATGATTTTGGGATGGCGCGTCGCCCAAATTGCGCGAAACAAGTTCTTACATGATCCTCGGATGGCGCGACGCCCAAATTGCGCGAAACGCGTTCTAACATGATTCTGGGATGGCGCGTCACCCAAATTGCCCGAAACAAGTACTAACACGGTTCTGGGATGGCGCGTCGCCCAAATTGCGCGAAACGAGTTCTAACACAATTCTGGGATGGCGCGTCACCCAAATTGCGCGAAAGAAGTTCTAACACGATTTTGGGATGGCGCGTCAGCCAAACTGCGCGAAATGAGTTCTAAAATGATTCTGGGATGGCGCGTCGCCCAAAGTGCGCGAAATGAGTTCAAACATGATTCTGGGATGGCGCGTCGCCCAATTTGCGCGAAACGAATTCTAACATGATTCTGGGATCGCGCGTCTCCCAAATTGCGCGAAACGAGTTCTAACACGATTCTGGGATGGCGCGTCCCCCAAACTGCGCGGAATGAGTTCTAACACGATTTTGGGATGGCACATCGTCAAAAGTGCACGCAACGAGTTCTAACACGATTCTGCGATGGCGCGTCACCCAAACTGCACGAAATGAGTTCTAATAGGATTCTGGGATGGCGCATCACCCAAATTGCACGAAATGAGTTCTAACATGATTCTGGGATGGCGCGTCAGCCAAACTACGCGAAACGAGTTCTAACGCGATTCCGGGATGGCGCGTCACCCAAACTGCACGAAACGAGTTCTAACAGT
The DNA here is from genome assembly GCA_029449295.1 of Zea luxurians. Classification (NCBI taxonomy): domain Eukaryota; kingdom Viridiplantae; phylum Streptophyta; class Magnoliopsida; order Poales; family Poaceae; genus Zea; species Zea luxurians. The sequence goes on from JAOPSE010000038.1 coordinate 10,421,644, forward strand.
ATTCTGGGATGGCACATCACCCAAATTGCGCAAAATGGGTTCTACCACGATTCTGGGATGGCGCGTCACCCAAAGTGCACGAAACGAGTTCTAACATCATTCTGGGATGGTGCGTCGCCCAAATTTCACGAAACGAGTTCTAACATGATTCTGGGAAGGTGCGTCAACCAAATGCACGAAATGAGTTCTGACATGATTCTGGGACGGCGCATCGCTCAAATTGCGCGAAACGAGTTCTAACACGATTCTGGGAAGGCGCGTCGCCCAAAGTGCGCGAAACGAGTTCTACCACGATTCTGGGATGGCGCGTACCCAAATTGCGCGAAACTAGTTCTAACATGATTCTGGGATGGCGCGTCGCCCAAATTGCCCGAAACGGGTTCTAACATGATTCTGGGATGGCGCGTCGCCCAAAGTGCGTGAAACGAGTTCTAACACGATTCTGGGATGGCGCATCGCACAAAAATGTGCGAAACGAGTTCTAACACGAATCTGGGATGGTGCGTCGCCCAAATTGCGTGAAATGAGTTCTAACAGGATTCTGGGATGGCGCGTCGCCTGGAGTGCGCAAATCGAGTTCCAACATGATTCTGGGATGGCGCGTCGCCCAAATTGCGTGAAACGAGGTCTAACATGATTCTGGGATGGCGCGACGCCGAAATTGCGTGAAACGAGTTCTAACATGATTCTGGGATGTCACGTCACCCAAATTGCGTCAAACGAGTTCTAACATGATCCTGGGATGACGCTTCCGCCAAAATGCGCGAAACAAGTTCTAACATGATTCTGGGATGGCGCGTCGTCCATAGTGCGCTAAATGAGTTCTAACATGATTCTGGGATGGTGCGTCGCCCAAATTGCGCGAAACAAGTTCTAACACGATTCTGGGATGGCGCGTTGCCCAAATCGCACGAAACGAGTTCTAACATGATTCTGGGATGGTGCGTCGCCCAAAGTGCGTGAAACGAGTTCTAACATGATTCTAGGATGGCGCGTCACCCAAAGTGCGTGAAACGAGTTCTAACACGATTCTGGATGGTGCGTCACCCAAATTGCGCGAAACGAGTTCTAACAGGATTATGGATGGCGCATGGCCCAGAGTGCGTGAATCGAGTTCTAACATGATTCTGGGATGGCGCATCGCCAAAATTGCGCGAAATGAGTTCTAACATGATTCTGGGGTGGCGCGACGCCCAAATTGCGCGAAACGAGTTCTAACATGATTCTGGGATGGCGCGTCACCCAAATTGCGCGAAACAAGTTCTAACACGATTCTGGGATGGCGCGTTGCCCAAAGTGCGCGAAACAAGTTCTAACACGATTCTGGGATGGCGCGTCACCCAAATTGCGTGAAAGAAGTTCTAACACGATTTTGGGATGGCGTGTCAACCAAACTGCGCGAAACGAGTTCTAACATGATTCTGGGATGGCGTGTCGCCCAAAGTGCGCGAAATGAGTTCAAACATGATTCTGGGATGGCGCGTGGCCCAAAGTGCACGAAACGAGTTCTAACATCATTCTGGGATGGTGCGTCGCCCAAATTTCACGAAACGAGTTCTAACATGATTCTGGGAAGGTGCGTCAACCAAATGCACGAAACGAGTTCTGACATGATTCTGGGACGGCGCATCGCCCAAATTGCGCGAAACGGGTTCTAACACGATTCTGGGAAGGCGCGTCGCCCAAAGTGCGCGAAACGAGTTCTACCACGATTCTGGGATGGCGCGTACCCAAATTGCGCGAAACCAGTTCTAACATGATTCTGGGATGGCGCGTCGCCCAAATTGCCCGAAACGGGTTCTAACATGATTCTGGGATGGCGCGTCGCCCAAAGTGCGTGAAACGAGTTCTAACACGATTCTGGGATGGCGCATCGCACAAAATGTGCGAAACGAGTTCTGACACGATTCTGGGATGGTGCGTCGCCCAAATTGCGCGAAACGAGTTCTAATAGGATTCTGGGATGGCGCATCGCCCGGAGTGCACAAATCGAGTTCCAACATGATTCTGGGATGGCGCGTCGCCCAAATTGCGCGAAACAAGGTCTAACATGATTCTGGGATGGCGCGACGCCCAAATTGCGTGAAACGAGTTCTAACATGATTCTGGGATGTCGCGTCACCCAAATTGCGTGAAACGAGTTCTAACATGATCCTGGGATGACGCTTCCGCCATAATGCGCGAAACAAGTTCTAACACGATTCTGGGATGGCGCGTCGTCCATAGTGCGCTAAATAAGTTCTAACATGATTCTGGGATCGTGCGTCGCCCAAATTGCGCGAAACAAGTTCTAACACGATTCTGGGATGGCGCGTCGCCCAAATTGCACGAAACGAGTTCTAACATGATTCTGGGATGGCGCGTCGCCCAAAGTGCGTGAAACGAGTTCTAACACGATTCTGGGATGGCGCGTCGCCCAAATTGCACGAAACGAGTTCTAACATGATTCTAGGATGGCGCGTCACCCAAAGTGCGCAAAACGAGTTCTAACACGATTCTGGGATGGTGCGTCACCCAAATTGCGCGAAACGAGTTCTAACAGGATTCTGGGATGGCGCATGACCCAGAGTGCGTGAATCGAGTGCTAACATGATTCTGGGATGGCGCATCGCCAAAATTGCGCGAAACGAGTTCTAACATGATTCTGGGGTGGCGCGACGCCCAAATTGCGCGAAACGAGTTCTAACATGATTTTGGGATGGCGCGTCACCCAAATTGCGCGAAACAAGTTCTAACACGATTCTGGGATGGCGCGTTGCCCAAAGTGCGCGAAACAAGTTCTAACACGATTCTGGGATGGCGCGTCACCAAAATTGCGCGCAAGAAGTTCTAACACGATTTTGGGATGGCGTGTCAACCAAACTGCGCGAAACGAGTTCTAACATGATTCTGGGATGGCGCGTCGCCCAAAGTGCGTGAAACGAGTTCTAACACGATTCTGGGATGGCGCATCGCCCAAAGTGCGCGAAACGAGTTCTAACACAATTCTGGGATGGTGCGTCACCCAAATTGCGGGAAACGAGTTCTAATAGGACTCTGGGATGGCGCATGGCCCAGAGTGCGTGAATCGAGTTCTAACATGATTTTGGGATGGCACGTCGCCCAAATTGCGCGAAACAAGTTCTTACATGATCCTCGGATGGCGCGACGCCCAAATTGCGCGAAACGCGTTCTAACATGATTCTGGGATGGCGCGTCACCCAAATTGCCCGAAACAAGTACTAACACGGTTCTGGGATGGCGCGTCGCCCAAATTGCGCGAAACGAGTTCTAACACAATTCTGGGATGGCGCGTCACCCAAATTGCGCGAAAGAAGTTCTAACACGATTTTGGGATGGCGCGTCAGCCAAACTGCGCGAAATGAGTTCTAAAATGATTCTGGGATGGCGCGTCGCCCAAAGTGCGCGAAATGAGTTCAAACATGATTCTGGGATGGCGCGTCGCCCAATTTGCGCGAAACGAATTCTAACATGATTCTGGGATCGCGCGTCTCCCAAATTGCGCGAAACGAGTTCTAACACGATTCTGGGATGGCGCGTCCCCCAAACTGCGCGGAATGAGTTCTAACACGATTTTGGGATGGCACATCGTCAAAAGTGCACGCAACGAGTTCTAACATGATTCTGCGATGGCGCGTCACCCAAACTGCACGAAATGAGTTCTAATAGGATTCTGGGATGGCGAATCACCCAAATTGCGCGAAATGAGTTCTAACATGATTCTGGGATGGCGCGTCAGCCAAACTACGCGAAACGAGTTCTAACGCGATTCCGGGATGGCGCGTCACCCAAACTGCACGAAACGAGTTCTAACAGTATTCTGGGATGGCACATCACCCAAATTGCGCAAAATGGGTTCTACCACGATTCTGGGATGGCGCGTCACCCAAAGTGCACGAAACGAGTTCTAACATCATTCTGGGATGGTGCGTCGCCCAAATTTCACGAAACGAGTTCTAACATGATTCTGGGAAGGTGCGTCAACCAAATGCACGAAATGAGTTCTGACATGATTCTGGGACGGCGCATCGCTCAAATTGCGCGAAACGAGTTCTAACACGATTCTGGGAAGGCGCGTCGCCCAAAGTGCGCGAAACGAGTTCTACCACGATTCTGGGATGGCGCGTACCCAAATTGCTGCGAAACTAGTTCTAACATGATTCTGGGATGGCGCGTCGCCCAAATTGCCCGAAACGGGTTCTAACATGATTCTGGGATGGCGCGTCGCCCAAAGTGCGTGAAACGAGTTCTAACACGATTCTGGGATGGCGCATCGCACAAAATGTGCGAAACGAGTTCTAACACGAATCTGGGATGGTGCGTCGCCCAAATTGCGTGAAATGAGTTCTAACAGGATTCTGGGATGGCGCGTCGCCTGGAGTGCGCAAATCGAGTTCCAACATGATTCTGGGATGGCGCGTCGCCCAAATTGCGTGAAACGAGGTCTAACATGATTCTGGGATGGCGCGACGCCGAAATTGCGTGAAACGAGTTCTAACATGATTCTGGGATGTCACGTCACCCAAATTGCGTGAAACGAGTTCTAACATGATCCTGGGATGACGCTTCCGCCAAAATGCGCGAAACAAGTTCTAACATGATTCTGGGATGGCGCGTCGTCCATAGTGCGCTAAATGAGTTCTAACATGATTCTGGGATGGTGCGTCGCCCAAATTGCGCGAAACAAGTTCTAACACGATTCTGGGATGGCGCGTTGCCCAAATCGCACGAAACGAGTTCTAACATGATTCTGGGATGGCGCGTCGCCCAAAGTGCGTGAAACGAGTTCTAACATGATTCTAGGATGGCGCGTCACCCAAAGTGCGCAAAACGAGTTCTAACACGATTCTGGATGGTGCGTCACCCAAATTGCGCGAAACGAGTTCTAACAGGATTATGGATGGCGCATGGCCCAGAGTGCGTGAATCGAGTTCTAACTTGATTCTGGGATGGCGCATCGCCAAAATTGCGCGAAACGAGTTCTAACATGATTCTGGGGTGGCGCGACGCCCAAATTGCGCGAAACGAGTTCTAACATGATTCTGGGATGGCGCGTCACCCAAATTGCGCGAAACAAGTTCTAACACGATTCTGGGATGGCGCGTTGCCCAAAGTGCGCGAAACAAGTTCTAACACGATTCTGGGATGGCGCGTCACCCAAATTGCGCGAAAGAAGTTCTAACACGATTTTGGGATGGCGTGTCAACCAAACTGCGCGAAACGAGTTCTAACATGATTCTGGGATGGCGCGTCGCCCAAAGTGCGCGAAATGAGTTCAAACATGATTCTGGGATGGCGCGTGGCCCAAAGTGCACGAAACGAGTTCTAACATCATTCTGGGATGGTGCGTCGCCCAAATTTCACGAAACGAGTTCTAACATGATTCTGGGAAGGTGCGTCAACCAAATGCACGAAACGAGTTCTGACATGATTCTGGGACGGCGCATCGCCCAAATTGCGCGAAACGGGTTCTAACACGATTCTGGGAAGGCGCGTCGCCCAAAGTGCGCGAAACGAGTTCTACCATGATTCTGGGATGGCGCGTACCCAAATTGCGCGAAACCAGTTCTAACATGATTCTGGGATGGCGCGTCGCCCAAATTGCCCGAAACGGGTTCTAACATGATTCTGGGATGGCGCGTCGCCCAAAGTGCGTGAAACGAGTTCTAACACGATTCTGGGATGGCGCATCGCACAAAATGTGCGAAACGAGTTCTGACACGATTCTGGGATGGTGCGTCGCCCAAATTGCGCGAAACGAGTTCTAATAGGATTCTGGGATGGCGCATCGCCCGGAGTGCACAAATCGAGTTCCAACATGATTCTGGGATGGCGCGTCGCCCAAATTGCGCGAAACAAGGTCTAACATGATTCTGGGATGGCGCGACGCCCAAATTGCGTGAAACGAGTTCTAACATGATTCTGGGATGTCGCGTCACCCAAATTGCGTGAAACGAGTTCTAACATGATCCTGGGATGACGCTTCCGCCATAATGCGCGAAACAAGTTCTAACACGATTCTGGGATGGCGCGTCGTCCATAGTGCGCTAAATAAGTTCTAACATGATTCTGGGATCGTGCGTCGCCCAAATTGCGCGAAACAAGTTCTAACACGATTCTGGGATGGCGCGTCGCCCAAATTGCACGAAACGAGTTCTAACATGATTCTGGGATGGCGCGTCGCCCAAAGTGCGTGAAACGAGTTCTAACACGATTCTGGGATGGCGCATCGCACAAAAATGTGCGAAACGAGTTCTAACACGAATCTGGGATGGTGCGTCGCCCAAATTGCGTGAAATGAGTTCTAACAGGATTCTGGGATGGCGCGTCGCCTGGAGTGCGCAAATCGAGTTCCAACATGATTCTGGGATGGCGCGTCGCCCAAATTGCGTGAAACGAGGTCTAACATGATTCTGGGATGGCGCGACGCCGAAATTGCGTGAAACGAGTTCTAACATGATTCTGGGATGTCACGTCACCCAAATTGCGTCAAACGAGTTCTAACATGATCCTGGGATGACGCTTCCGCCAAAATGCGCGAAACAAGTTCTAACATGATTCTGGGATGGCGCGTCGTCCATAGTGCGCTAAATGAGTTCTAACATGATTCTGGGATGGTGCGTCGCCCAAATTGCGCGAAACAAGTTCTAACACGATTCTGGGATGGCGCGTTGCCCAAATCGCACGAAACGAGTTCTAACATGATTCTGGGATGGCGCGTCGCCCAAAGTGCGTGAAACGAGTTCTAACATGATTCTAGGATGGCGCGTCACCCAAAGTGCGTGAAACGAGTTCTAACACGATTCTGGATGGTGCGTCACCCAAATTGCGCGAAACGAGTTCTAACAGGATTATGGATGGCGCATGGCCCAGAGTGCGTGAATCGAGTTCTAACATGATTCTGGGATGGCGCATCGCCAAAATTGCGCGAAATGAGTTCTAACATGATTCTGGGGTGGCGCGACGCCCAAATTGCGCGAAACGAGTTCTAACATGATTCTGGGATGGCGCGTCACCCAAATTGCGCGAAACAAGTTCTAACACGATTCTGGGATGGCGCGTTGCCCAAAGTGCGCGAAACAAGTTCTAACACGATTCTAGGATGGCGCGTCACCCAAATTGCGTGAAAGAAGTTCTAACACGATTTTGGGATGGCGTGTCAACCAAACTGCGCGAAACGAGTTCTAACATGATTCTGGGATGGCGTGTCGCCCAAAGTGCGCGAAATGAGTTCAAACATGATTCTGGGATGGCGCGTGGCCCAAAGTGCACGAAACGAGTTCTAACATCATTCTGGGATGGTGCGTCGCCCAAATTTCACGAAACGAGTTCTAACATGATTCTGGGAAGGTGCGTCAACCAAATGCACGAAACGAGTTCTGACATGATTCTGGGACGGCGCATCGCCCAAATTGCGCGAAACGGGTTCTAACACGATTCTGGGAAGGCGCGTCGCCCAAAGTGCGCGAAACGAGTTCTACCACGATTCTGGGATGGCGCGTACCCAAATTGCGCGAAACTAGTTCTAACATGATTCTGGGATGGCGCGTCGCCCAAATTGCCCGAAACGGGTTCTAACATGATTCTGGGATGGCGCGTCGCCCAAAGTGCGTGAAACGAGTTCTAACACGATTCTGGGATGGCGCATCGCACAAAAATGTGCGAAACGAGTTCTAACACGAATCTGGGATGGTGCGTCGCCCAAATTGCGTGAAATGAGTTCTAACAGGATTCTGGGATGGCGCGTCGCCTGGAGTGCGCAAATCGAGTTCCAACATGATTCTGGGATGGCGCGTCGCCCAAATTGCGTGAAACGAGGTCTAACATGATTCTGGGATGGCGCGACGCCGAAATTGCGTGAAACGAGTTCTAACATGATTCTGGGATGTCACGTCACCCAAATTGCGTCAAACGAGTTCTAACATGATCCTGGGATGACGCTTCCGCCAAAATGCGCGAAACAAGTTCTAACATGATTCTGGGATGGCGCGTCGTCCATAGTGCGCTAAATGAGTTCTAACATGATTCTGGGATGGTGCGTCGCCCAAATTGCGCGAAACAAGTTCTAACACGATTCTGGGATGGCGCGTTGCCCAAATCGCACGAAACGAGTTCTAACATGATTCTGGGATGGCGCGTCGCCCAAAGTGCGTGAAACGAGTTCTAACATGATTCTAGGATGGCGCGTCACCCAAAGTGCGTGAAACGAGTTCTAACACGATTCTGGATGGTGCGTCACCCAAATTGCGCGAAACGAGTTCTAACAGGATTATGGATGGCGCATGGCCCAGAGTGCGTGAATCGAGTTCTAACATGATTCTGGGATGGCGCATCGCCAAAATTGCGCGAAATGAGTTCTAACATGATTCTGGGGTGGCGCGACGCCCAAATTGCGCGAAACGAGTTCTAACATGATTCTGGGATGGCGCGTCACCCAAATTGCGCGAAACAAGTTCTAACACGATTCTGGGATGGCGCGTTGCCCAAAGTGCGCGAAACAAGTTCTAACACGATTCTGGGATGGCGCGTCACCCAAATTGCGTGAAAGAAGTTCTAACACGATTTTGGGATGGCGTGTCAACCAAACTGCGCGAAACGAGTTCTAACATGATTCTGGGATGGCGTGTCGCCCAAAGTGCGCGAAATGAGTTCAAACATGATTCTGGGATGGCGCGTGGCCCAAAGTGCACGAAACGAGTTCTAACATCATTCTGGGATGGTGCGTCGCCCAAATTTCACGAAACGAGTTCTAACATGATTCTGGGAAGGTGCGTCAACCAAATGCACGAAACGAGTTCTGACATGATTCTGGTACGGCGCATCGCCCAAATTGCGCGAAACGGGTTCTAACACGATTCTGGGAAGGCGCGTCGCCCAAAGTGCGCGAAACGAGTTCTACCACGATTCTGGGATGGCGCGTACCCAAATTGCGCGAAACCAGTTCTAACATGATTCTGGGATGGCGCGTCGCCCAAATTGCCCGAAACGGGTTCTAACATGATTCTGGGATGGCGCGTCGCCCAAAGTGCGTGAAACGAGTTCTAACACGATTCTGGGATGGCGCATCGCACAAAATGTGCGAAACGAGTTCTGACACGATTCTGGGATGGTGCGTCGCCCAAATTGCGCGAAACGAGTTCTAATAGGATTCTGGGATGGCGCATCGCCCGGAGTGCACAAATCGAGTTCCAACATGATTCTGGGATGGCGCGTCGCCCAAATTGCGCGAAACAAGGTCTAACATGATTCTGGGATGGCGCGACGCCCAAATTGCGTGAAACGAGTTCTAACATGATTCTGGGATGTCGCGTCACCCAAATTGCGTGAAACGAGTTCTAACATGATCCTGGGATGACGCTTCCGCCATAATGCGCGAAACAAGTTCTAACACGATTCTGGGATGGCGCGTCGTCCATAGTGCGCTAAATAAGTTCTAACATGATTCTGGGATCGTGCGTCGCCCAAATTGCGCGAAACAAGTTCTAACACGATTCTGGGATGGCGCGTCGCCCAAATTGCACGAAACGAGTTCTAACATGATTCTGGGATGGCGCGTCGCCCAAAGTGCGTGAAACGAGTTCTAACACGATTCTGGGATGGCGCGTCGCCCAAATTGCACGAAACGAGTTCTAACATGATTCTAGGATGGCGCGTCACCCAAAGTGCGCAAAACGAGTTCTAACACGATTCTGGGATGGTGCGTCACCCAAATTGCGCGAAACGAGTTCTAACAGGATTCTGGGATGGCGCATGACCCAGAGTGCGTGAATCGAGTGCTAACATGATTCTGGGATGGCGCATCGCCAAAATTGCGCGAAACGAGTTCTAACATGATTCTGGGGTGGCGCGACGCCCAAATTGCGCGAAACGAGTTCTAACATGATTTTGGGATGGCGCGTCACCCAAATTGCGCGAAACAAGTTCTAACACGATTCTGGGATGGCGCGTTGCCCAAAGTGCGCGAAACAAGTTCTAACACGATTCTGGGATGGCGCGTCACCAAAATTGCGCGCAAGAAGTTCTAACACGATTTTGGGATGGCGTGTCAACCAAACTGCGCGAAACGAGTTCTAACATGATTCTGGGATGGCGCGTCGCCCAAAGTGCGTGAAACGAGTTCTAACACGATTCTGGGATGGCGCATCGCCCAAAGTGCGCGAAACGAGTTCTAACACAATTCTGGGATGGTGCGTCACCCAAATTGCGGGAAACGAGTTCTAATAGGACTCTGGGATGGCGCATGGCCCAGAGTGCGTGAATCGAGTTCTAACATGATTTTGGGATGGCGCGTCGCCCAAATTGCGCGAAACAAGTTCTTACATGATCCTCGGATGGCGCGACGCCCAAATTGCGCGAAACGCGTTCTAACATGATTCTGGGATGGCGCGTCACCCAAATTGCCCGAAACAAGTACTAACACGGTTCTGGGATGGCGCGTCGCCCAAATTGCGCGAAACGAGTTCTAACACAATTCTGGGATGGCGCGTCACCCAAATTGCGCGAAAGAAGTTCTAACACGATTTTGGGATGGCACATCGTCAAAAGTGCACGCAACGAGTTCTAACATGATTCTGCGATGGCGCGTCACCCAAACTGCACGAAATGAGTTCTAATAGGATTCTGGGATGGCGCATCACCCAAATTGCGCGAAATGAGTTCTAACATGATTCTGGGATGGCGCGTCAGCCAAACTACGCGAAACGAGTTCTAACGCGATTCCGGGATGGCGCGTCACCCAAACTGCACGAAACGAGTTCTAACAGTATTCTGGGATGGCACATCACCCAAATTGCGCAAAATGGGTTCTACCACGATT